>JARHVA010003025.1:0-237500 GCA_037957365.1 Torreya grandis
TTGGAGAATGGTTGAACACCCTTAGCCAAAAATAAATAAAAAAAATATTGGGGTCTCAAAGTGAAAACCTATTTGAGGCATTTTTTGACCATGAAAATAGTAAAGATAAAGGCTAGTCTAGTGGTGAAAACCTATTTCAGGCACCACTAGATGGGGGCATTCAACCTTCTTCATGTATTAAACAGGAAACCACCAATGATGAACTTGTCTATGGGTCTGAAATTAGTATTAAATAGAATCAATATTTTGAGCAAATCATGCAATAAACTAACAATGATGAAATTTACTATAGATCTGAGTTTAGTTGGAGAGCAACAAGCTTTTGATCAAATCATTCAAGAAGATGCTAATAACAAACATAATAATGGGTCAAAATTCAATATTGAAAGGTAGGAAGGCTTTGATCAAGTCATATAAGAATTTACAACTATCTTTGTCACATGGCCTGATCTCCTATTAGGAGATTCTGATTCATCACGTCTTAGAGAGATTGTCAAAGAACCAGTCCTAATAAAGGACTCTAATATTACCAATCAGTTTAAATCATTACCAACTATCCTTGATGATGGATCAACTCTTATAATGGAATATACAATAGAGGTTAACATCAGGTGCCCAGATGACCCAAAGTGGATCAAGCTAGGTGCATCCCTTACTAAGAAGGAACGTGAAGTCTTCACAACCCTACTGAGAGATTTTGTAGATATATTTGCTTAGACGTATTCTGACATGCCTAGTTTGGACCCCACTTTGGTTTTACACCACCTTGTGGCCAATCCTAATTCCAAACTATTAAAACAAAATCTATGCAAGATGCATCCTCACATTATTGTAGTTGTGAAGAAAGAGTTAGAGAAACTCTTAGAAGCAGGATGTATTAGACTAATTGACTACTTGGAATGGATTTCCAATGTAGTACCTATCAGTAAGAAACTAGAGGGAATAAAAATCTATACTAATTTCTATGACATCAAAAAATCATGCCCTAAGGATGACTTTTCAATGCCTAACATTGACATGATATTTGAATCTATAGTGGGTTATGAAATGATTTCACTAATGGATGGCTTCTCAAGTTACAATCAAATCAGAATAACACTAGAATACTAGCACAAAACAATGTTCACCACTCTATGGGGAACTTTATATTATCAAGTCGTTCCATTTATCCTTAAAAATGTAGAGGCCACTTATCAAAGAGCTATGATAGTCATATTTCACAATATGATGCATGACACTGTCAAAGACTATGTCGATGACATACTAGGCAAATAAAAAACTAGGGCCAACCATCCAAAAACATTAAGGAAGATATTTGAGTGACTATAAGAAAACAAAGTTAGGATCAACACCAAGAAGTGTGTGTTTAGAGTTACATCAAAAAAATTAATAGGCTTCATCATGTCTTGTAGGGGCATTGAAGTTGATCTAGCTAAAGTAAGAGATATAACAAAGATGCTACCACCGATCAATTTAAAGCAGCTCTATAGTTTGTAGGGCAAGATCTAGTCCATCTGATGCTTCATGTCTCAATTATCAGATAAGTGCCATCCATTTACATACTTACTAAATAAAGGTGTCACATTTCATTAGGATAACAATTTTTAAAAGGCTTTTAAATAGTTGGACTATCTCATGAATCCCTTAGTTATATTACCTTCGATGCTAGGGAAACCATTCTTGTTATATCTTTCTACTACTAAGAATTCTCTAAGGGTACTTCTATCCCAACATGATGATAAGGGAAAAGAGAATGTAGTATACTATCTAAGTCATACACTAGTTATGTATGAGAAAATCTATATGCCCATCAAAAAATCTTGTCTCACTATGGTTTTCATAGCTCAAAAACTATGCCACTACATGTTGAACATTAAGACCATGGTTATTTCCAAAGTAGATTCACTTAAGTATCTACTATCAAAAATAACTTTGTAAGACTGTATGGCCAAATGGATCATGCTACTCAATGAGTTTGAGATAGAGTATGTAAACCAAAAAGCACTTAAGGGGAAAGTTCTCATAGATCAGCTTGCTCAAGCACCTCTTAAAGACACAGAGACATTAACATTTCAATTTTTTGATGAATCCATCATGACCATCATTGAAACACCTATTAAGGAATAGCCTTGGAAGTTATATTTTTATGGATCATTCACTACACATGGATTGGGGTTAGGCCTTTTATTCATAAATCCTTAGGGAGATCTAATCCCCAAGTTATTCAAAATTAGTGTTCCTTATACCAATAACATGGCTGAATATGAAGCACTCGTCATAGGGATTTGATAGGTGGTAAAATGGAACATATGTCATCTAAAAATTTATGGTGATTATTAGTTAATCATCAATCAGGTTATAGACCACTTCTAAACTAAAGATGACAAGCTGGTTCCATACAAGGCAATGGTTGACACTCTCAAGCAACGAATTGCTGACATTCAATTCAAGCATATACTAAGAGTGAGAAATAGAATAGTAGATTTCATGGCTACCATTGGATCATTTATTCATCATGTAAACATAGCTAGAGAGTATCAATTTCTTGTAGAAAATCTAACAACACCAACTTATAAACCTTCAATTATTACAATAATATGTGATATTATTGCTCCCAACTCTAATTGCTACTCAAACCTATATGCCTATTTACATGATCAAATCCTCCCACCAAACTTATCTCAAAAACAAACCAAAGCTTTCATCTACAATACCTAATGTTATACCCTACTTAGACCAACCCTATACCGTTGTAGTTTTTATGAAACTATGCTTCTGTATTTACCTTCAACAGATTCTATGATAGCATTATATGAAGTTCATGAAGGATTATATGTAGCCCACATTAGTGGGGAATTCCTATCCAAAATCTCTTGTGTACTAGTTACTATTGATTGACAATGGACATAGATGTAATTGTATATGTCAATAAGTGTGACAAGTGTCAATGACATGATAATTTTATTCATGCACCCACTAAGACTTTAAAACCAATGTTGACACCATGGCCATTTGTTATATGGGGCATTGACCTCATTGGGAAGATAAACCCCACCTCATCAGATAGCCATAAACATATTCTCACCACCAATAAATATTTCACTATGTGGGTTGAAGCTATACCCCTCACTTACATGAATAGAAAGCAAATTTCCAAATTCATCTTTAACCATCTCATCTATTGCTACATTATCCCTTCTAACATTATATCTGATAATGGAGGATCATTTAAGAATAAGGATGTTAAAAAGCTATGTGTTGAATACAAGATCACGCAACACTTTTTAATGGCATATTACCCTCAAGGTAATGGTCAAGTTGAAGCATCAAATAAAACCATTGTCAACATTTTTAAAAATATTGTCAATGATGTTGGTCATGATTGGCACCTTTAGATATTTCATGCCCTTTGGGCATACCATACCAATCATTGCACACCCATAAGAACCACTCCATACTCACTTGTTTATGGAATTGAAGCCATACTTCCCATTGAGGTTGAGTTTCCTTCATTACACATATCTTTTAAGTATGTTATCAATGATAATGACTATTGAATAGCTTGCCTGTAAGAGCTAGATTTACTTGATGAGAAGTGCATGGATGCTATGAACAATTTGTAAGCTTATCAAAACCAACTTCAGGGTCAATACAATCAACATGTAAAACATAAAACATTTGAACTTGGTGATCTTATCCTAAAAGAGAACCAAAAGAATACCATGGTAGAAAAGAAACATAAAGGAAAGTTCAAACCCAACTGAGTGGGTCCTTTCATCATCACTGTAGACTATGGCACTAGAGCATACAAGCTCACCACACTATAAGATAATGAACTTGATGAGTCGATTAACATTATTCACCTCAAGCGGTAATATGCTTGAGTAACTTGATGTATTATCTATAAGGACCATTTCAAGTTGTATCATATTATCAATATTCTTCTTTATACCATTATCAAACTATTTATTCTACCATCCTCTTATTTTGACATTCCAACTAGACCATCTAGCCATTCCATTCTTACTCAACCAAACATGTTTTGAATATTATCAACCTAACCCATTTGACCTTGGTTCATCCATTGGTTTCACATTTTCAACATATAGAATCAGATCAGTTTTAGTAGTTACTTCAAGCATTTTAGTTCGAGGTGGTATTTTGGAGCAGTATGAAAAAAAAATTGTTAGTTCCATCCTTTGTTTCTTATTCCCTTCTTATCAAGTTTTTTTGTGTGATCTTGATTATATCACCCATTGAGGCAAATCTATGTTCATCAGACTTGATACTAATTACATCACCTACTAGGGCAAATTGGTATCATTGATCTATCAGTTGTATACTAGTTATAATTACTTATGGAAAAACTAAGGGAAATTTTTTTTTATTATGCCTTAACATATCACCTAGCCATTCCTATGTCATACTATGTCATCACACTAATTGTGCCCTTTTGTTTGAATTAACTACTACACTAGTCAGATTACTCTACTGTGAGGTGAATTAATATGAACTAAAACTATTTTGAGACTATGTGGGTCATGTTTGATTCATATTGAGGTTAGCTCAATCCCATTTCAACCACACTTTCACCATTTTATGATCATCATTTCAAGTTCTCATACTCTCACCATTTTGCAAGCTTGGCCACCACCTACCTTTTCTTCTATTCCCCCACCTTGTTTTTTAATTCATTTGTTACCTAGTTTCTAGGGGCAATGTTCATCGCATTGTTTATACTAACATAGAGACTAACACTTTTTTTTTCTTTCTTATTTCTTTGTTGATCCATTTTGATTATTTGTTTGTGTGCTTTCAACACTGTGGCCTTGATTCAGTCTATGTGTGTTCATTGGGTGATTCCTTGCACATTATTTTTGAATTTATCCATATTCAAACATCTACATTGTCATCATGATTTTTTTATCATTGGTGAAATTATTTTCCATTGAGTATCAGATATCAGGAGTTAGTCCTTATGCATATTTTGGCCAAGCCCCCATGGTGTTATATCATGAGGCCTACTATCAAATGCTACAACAAAAATCAGCTTTGAGAGGTCTACAACATTAATGTAACATCACCATATCCTCAACATTAACATCAGCAACAATCTCTATCCAATACCCAATCATATCCCAAATAGAGTAATTAAGTAATGAAAAAATTTAAACCTTTGTTAGTTTAGACAAGAATCTCACTACTAGAAAGTTGTCCTAATTCATCTTTATCCTCTATATCAACTTATCAATCAACAGCCATCAATCATGTTTTCATAATCAAGGTATATTGCATCAGCATTGTACACCATCCCACATGCATTCTCAATGATTATATCACTTGTTAGGGAAAATCATTATGTTATCACCACTTTTCTTTTCTTATTTATCTGTCCTAACTTGTGTAACTCCATCTTCTCAATGATTATATTACCTACTAGGGCAAATCATTATGTTATCATACCATGTTGTTACTATCAGGTATAATGCTTATAATGTTAGGAACCCATGCCTTACCCTTCTCTTTGTAGTATTAGTGTAATAATTGCTATGGCCGCATATGCTTTGTAAGTCATCCCTTAGAGCATATTTGAATTGTCCCACATACAAGGGAAGTAGTAGTTATTAGAATAGAGTTAGTATATAAGTGTTGAGGCCCAATGAAGGCATCCATGAATTTATTGTATTGAGTTTAATCAAAGGAGGTTACCCCCTTGAAGTGACCTACAATCAATATAAGCTTTCTATGTTTCTATTATTGGTAAGAGTTATTTTATTTACGCATATTTTGATTAAATCTATTGTAGGAGGTAATCTATTGTAGGAGGTTCTTCTCATCTGGTATCAGAGCAACCACCCATGTTTGAGTCATAGAGTAGGTAGGTTATGTTGGCATTGCAGTGTTCATCTGGGGCTCGTACACGTAGTGGATCTCATGTATGTGCGTAAAGCCAGCCCAAAGTCTAGGCTTCAGAAGCATGGTGGGATGTTATGATCCTGGTGGGTGGATTCACTAACAGTCTAGGCTTTTGGTGTAGTGGTTCATTACATTTGGTATCAGAGCACTTTCTAGGCTTTGTGGGTAGATTTGGAGCAATTTTTTTTTCAAAGTAGGGCTTTCTAGGAGCTACACCATTTTTGGCAAGAATTTTTTTTCATTGCAGGTTTCGTCGTTTCGGATTGGGTAAATACCTATCCGCTTAACTGTGTGAAGTGCTTGGGCATAAGCCCTAAAACTCATTGTGAGGAGTATCATAGGAACCCTGAAGTAGCTGGCCCATTGAGAGGACCTGCCAGTGAAAAGGGCAATGGCCCCATCCTGATTGACTAGTTCCCACCTGTGAGGTAAACCAAAAGTTGTCGTTAAGGGGTAAACCCACAGCCCAAAATTTCTAGAGAGTGGTACTCAATCAGACAGCTTTGGTGGCTAGAGATAATTTAAGAAAAAAATCCTTTAGGTAGCCAAACAAACATGGGGTCCATATCCAACTTATCAAGTTCAGAGAGCAAACAACAACATATCTACAGTTGAGGATATTTCTAACCACATAGTAGCAAACAATCCATTTCTAAAGTAGCAGTAAAAAAAATAGCAACAAAAAAAAAGTCCAAAAAAAAATCATGGTTATGGTCACCACTCGTGTAGGCACAAAAATCACGGAGGAATAAATTGCCACATTGAAATCTCAGGTTACAGAGTTAATTGATATGATGCATGGCTTGAATCAACAAAATAGCATCTTGCTCAATAGAGTGCAGAAAGAGGAGTCTTCTTTAGAGCATCGCTCCTTTGCTTCCAACTTATCGAGTGGACCTAAGCTATACTTTCCATGTTTCAATGGTATAGATCCTACAGGATGGATATATCAAGCTGAACAATTCTTCAACCTCCACAATACTTATTCTGCAAACAAAGTCCCAATTACTTCCTTTCATCTAGAATAAGAAGCACTTCAGTGGTACCATTGGTATCTAAAGATAAATGATGAACCCAATTGGTCAAATTTTGTATCCTTAATTTTGGGTAGGTTTGGTCCCTCAGCATTTGAGGATTTCATAGGAGCTCTCACCAAACTCCATAAAATAGGTACTATTCATGAATATTAGATTGAATTTGAAAAACTCGCTAATCACACTGAAGGGTTGTCAGATGACTTCTTCAAAAGTTTCTTTGTTAGTGGCCTCAGAGAGTCGATCCACTCAAAGGTAAAAAATTTTCAACCTAAAAATATGATGGACACTTTAGGTCTAGCTAAGTTAGCAAAAGATAAACTCTCCACACAGCATCGACCTCCCACCTTTTTACCAGCAAAGAACACAGTGAATTAGCCGACAACCATAACCACACCAATCAAGCACCTGACTGAGGTAGAGATGTGGGCTTTCAAAGAGAAAGGATTATGTTACAACTATGATGAAAAATGGGTTAAGGGTCACAGGTGCATCCAACAAAAACTTTACTTGCTAGATGTGGAGTCACCACTAGAGCAAGACAGTGAGCCTGATATTCTAGAATTTCAAGATGCTCAAGAAGAACCCAGAACTAAAGAGGACCCAGTGGTTAAAGAGACTCAACCTAAGATCTCAGTGCATGCACTAGCAGGTGTTACCACTTCCCAAACCATGAAGGTCAAAGGGTGCTTCAAAAATATCCCTCTCACAATCCTTGTTGACTCAGGCAGTATTCACAATTTCATCGATCCTCGTATTGCTAAGGTGGCAGAATGCTTTATATACCCTTGTTCTAGCTTTGAAGTCATGATTGCTAATGGGGGCACATTGTCATGTAAATGGAAGTGTTGAAATGTGCGTATTGCAATAAAAAATTATAATTTTTGCTCTGATATATTTGCCTTACCTTTAGGAGGGTGTGATGTGGTTTTAGGGGCACAGTGACTTCGCACATTAGGACCTATTTTATGGAAATTCTCTGAGCTTTAGATGTAGTTCACAGATAATGGTAAGAAGCACACCTTAAAAGGGTTATTACCAAGATCTGCTAACATCATCATTTCTCATTACATGAAAAAACTTTTGAAGAAAGGCTCACATGGGGTCATTGCACAGTTGCATTCCATTCAACTCTAGCCCCCCGCTGCTACTAACCACCCTACATATTTACAAGCCATACTTGACAAGCATGCAACCATTTTTTTAGAACTAATAGGTTTGCCCCCTTCATGCACTAAATATCACTACATTCCTCTCCTTCTAATAAGCATCCCACCCAACATCTGACCATACCATTACCCCCATCAACAAAAGACTGAAATTGAGAACTTAGTCTAGGAACTCCTCAAGTCTAGAGTTATTTGCCCCAGCACTAGCCCATATTCTTCCCCAGTGCTTCTTATCCACAAAAAAGATGGGTCATGGCACCTTTGCATTGACTTCTGAGCCCTTAACCACCTCACTATCAAGGATAAATTCCCAATTCCTGTCATCTATGAGCTTCTTGATGAGCTCTATGGGGCCAAATTCTTCTCCAAGTTGGATCTGCATTCTGGCTATCATCAAATTTGAGTGCATCCTGATGACATTCCCAAGACACCCTTTTATACGCATGAAGGTCACTATGATTTCCTTGTCATGTCATTTGGCCTTACAAATGCCCCTTCCACTTTTCAAGCACTCATGAATAAAATCTTTTGACCTTTTCTCTGTCAACTTATTTTAGTTTTCTTTGATGACATTTTGATCTATAGTCACACATGGGCCAAGCATCTACAACATATTGACAGGGCATTACAATTGTTAGTAGACAATCAATTATGTGCCAAGCAATCTAAGTGTTAATTTGGTCAAGAGGAAATCGACTATCTAGGGCACATTGTTTTAGCTAATGGGGTTTGCATGGACCCAAAAAAATTAGTGCGATGCAAAATTGGCCTCAACTAACCACCCTCAAGAGCCTTCTTGGTTTCTTAGGCCTAACAAGATAATATCGCAAGTTCATCAAAGATTATGGAAAGATCATGGCTCCTTTGACTTCCTTATTGAAGAAGGATGCTTTCACCTGGGGTGTAACAACTGATCAGGCATTCATCCAACTCAAATAGGCTATGTGTAGCACACCAGTTTTGGCACTACCAAAATTCACCAAAACTTTCACCATCAAAAGTGATGCTAGTGGTATTAGCTTGGGTGTTGTTCTTCTCCAAGAGGGCTGACCAATTACCTTCACTAACAAAGCCCTTTTTGGCTGCAATTTAGCTTTGTCTACATATGAAAAGGAAATGATGGAAATTTTACATGCAGTACAAAAATGGAGACCCTACTTACTGGGAAACCATTTTTGCATCAAATTGATCATCAGAGTTTGAAATATTTCTTGGAACAATGGGTCTCATCCCTAGCTCAGTAGAAGTGGGTTAGCAAACTCATGGGTTACAATTATGAGATCACCTATAAGAAGGGAAAAGACAATGTTGTGGTTGATGCTCTCTCAAGAACCTTCAAGGACTAGCCTTCCCTCTCTACCATCTCCATGCCCATTCTAAAATGGTTGGAATTTTTCCAACAAGGGTATACAAATGATCCCTCCTTATGCCACCTCATTCATCAATTAGCCACTAACCCCTCTACAGTACCACATTATTCATGGGATGGTGTTTCTCTATGATACAAGGGTCATCTTGTGCTTTCCCAAAGTCCAGACCTGCATCAGGTTATCTTCTATGAAATCCATGCTTCCCCCTCTATAGGGCACTCAAGATTTCTCAAAACCTATGAGTGGGCATGTTGACACTTATTTTGGAAAGGCATGAAAGCCAAAATTAAATAGATGGTGGCTGAATGTGATACCTACCAATGAAACAAAGGTGAAACCACATTGACTCCCAGTTTGCTCGAGCCTTTGCCCATTCTTACTAAGATCTAGATAGATATTTCCATGGATTTCATTGAGGGCCTCCCTAAATCTAAGGGAAAGACAGTGATCCTAGTCATAGTCAATCGCCTCTCTAAATATAGTCATTTTTGTGCACTCAGCCACCCATACATAGCCTCCATAGTCACACAGGTTTTATTTGATTATATCTTCCATCTTCATGGCATTCCTTCTTCAATTGTCTCAGATTGTGATGCCACTTTCACTAGCCATTTTTGGATGGAACTATTTCATCGCACAGGCACACAGTTGAGAATGACCGTTGGGTGCCACCCACAAACAGATGGCTAGACAAAAATAGTCAACAAATGCTTGGAGACCTTCCTTCATTACTTTTCTTTAGAACAAAAACATCAATGGGCCAAGTGGCTTCCCCTAGCTGAATGGTGGTACAATATCTCATACCACACTTCCACCAAAATGACTCCTTATGAAGCAATTTATGGTCAAGCACTGCCACCACTTCTTCCATATAATCCTGGCAGCTCACCAGTTCAGGCAGTTGACACTACTCTCTGAAATTGGGATTAGATTCTCTACACCTTGCAAGATAATCTTCACATGGCAAAGAACTGAATGAAGCAATAGGCTGATTAGCACTACTCTGAGTGTACCTTTCAACCTGGTGATATGGTCTTTCTTTATCTACAGCCATACAAGCAATCATCACTGAAACTAAAAGGGTGCCAAAAGCTTGCTCCAAATTTTTATGGGCCATATAAGGTTCTCCAAAATATTGGGTCAGTTGCTTACAAGTTAGAGCTTCCACCTTCCTCCCAAGTTCATCCCATCATTCATGTCTCTTATTTGCAACAAGTTCTTGGATCCAACATCTGAGTGTAGACAGTTTTACTATCACTTGATAATGAAGGCTCCATCCTTCTCGAGCTAGAAGCAATCTTGGATAGGTGCACCTACCAACTTCAATCTCGCTCCATCACAAAGTTCTTAATCCAATGGCATGGCATGCAACTAGAAGATGCAACATGGGAACCACTCTTTTAGATTCAACAACAATTCCCATCTCTGAAGCTTTGAGGGCAAAGCTTTTTCTAAGAGGGAGGGGATGTTAGGAACCTATGCCTTAACCTTCTCTTTGTAGTATTAGTGTAATAATTGCTATGGATACATATGCTTTATAAGTCATCCCTTAGAGCATATTTGAATTGTCCCACATATAAGGGAAGTAGTAGTTGTTAGAATAGAGTTAGTATATAAGTAAGTGTTGAGGCCCAATGAAGGCATCCACGAATTTATTGTATTGAGCTTGCTCAAAGGAGGTTGCCCCCTCGAAGTGGCCTGCGATCAATATTAGCTTTCTATGTTTCTGTTATTTGTAAGAGTTATTTTATTTACGCATATTTTGCTTAAATATATTGTAGGAGGTAATATACTATAGGAGGTTCTTCTCATATAACCACCTTTGGGCAAACTATTATACACCATCCCACTTGCATTTCTCAGTGATTTTTCCCATCTTTGCGTAAATCATTGTGTTGTCACCTCATCATCTTTATTTGTTTAGTCTCCTCATTTCACTCCTTTCTTTTGAGGGACCATTTTATAACCCATTGCCAACTTCTCCCTCGAGGGCGCAGTTGGCAATGGGTTAACAAATGGTCCCTCAAAAGAAAGAAGTGAAATGAGGGGACCAAACAAATAAAGGGGGCAGCTATAGTTTTATCATTACCATTATAGTCATAAGCATAAAAAACCATTTTATTTTTTGAAAATATGTTACTATGCTTATAAATTACAACATCTTCCTAAATAGGGGAAAACTATAGACATAAATTTGGCCCCCAATGGCTTTACATCAAACTATTATACCAATTCTTACTAATCATCAAACATTTAACCTAAGAATTTCTATTGGTCTCAAATTTGGATTTATAACCTTACATAAAATCAATTTGGCCTATTATATCAATTAAATAAGGAAAACAAAAACATTGAATTAATCAAAATCAAACAAATGATGAAATGCCTAAAAATAATTAATTAAATTGCACACCCTAATCAAAATCAATTAGCAACTTAAATCAATTTCAAATCCTAATCGAGTTCACCCATGAGCTAATAAATCAATTACTAAAAAAGAAATTCAAGAGCATCTTAAAACATTCTAGAACACACTCATTACCTTTGTGAGTTGTCACTTTTGGAAAATATCTAAAATAATATACTAGAAATATGCCAAACTCAACCAAAGTTAATAAGCTCAACCATGGTTAGATTTAACCCATTCGAAGGGATTTGAAATCCTATAAAAGCAAGCCTAGATATATTCATTTAGGGATCTCAATCAAAGTAGATTTATAATGCAAGAATATATTTATGAAGCTAACATCCTAGTGTTATAATGTTGAAATTGATCCAAGCCATATCAATCAAGCCAAGCATTAAACAATGGTGCATAGAGGAGATGAGGTTAGCCATATGTCATTGATGAAGACTTTTTATGGATAAGCTAAGCAAACCAAATGAATAAATCATTTATATTTCTCAAGGAAGATAAATATTGTTTTTATTTTCATTTTAATTGGGTTTTCAATTGTTGTTTGTTCATTAAGCTCTCCTTAAGATCTAGGCTTAGAGGTGTTAGTATGTTGATTTCATGGACTAACACTTGATCTACCTCCTTTATTTGTCAAATTCCTTGATCATAGAGGGATTAAATTCCATAATATAGGTATTTTTAATATGTCATGAAGTTATAAAAATGATTCTATAGATGATGAGTAAGATCATATGACCTAATTATGTCAAGAAAAGGACTAGTTGAGCAAAGAGGCCTAATAGGCTATTTAAGAGAGATAAAAGAGTGTGAAGAACAAAATAAGGTGATTATAATTAGTTGAGTAATAAATAGGTGTCCAAATGTGATCAATATTATAGGTGTATAAGTTGGTGCTGAGTCACCTAGGGGGTTAGTGCCTCCTTTCAAGTTGGTGCTTGTTAAAGGCCTAGTTGAGTTAGTGTTTGACTAGTGAAGGGTTGGTGCTCCTTGTGAGGTTGGTATCTCACTAGATCTTGATTCACTTCTTATATGAATTTAATCCATGATATGTTTTAGTGGGTTTTATTCCCCTTGAGGGTTTCCAACATATATCTTGTGTTCATATGTTATATGTTTATGTGGATGCTTGTTTATGCATTGGTTGATGTATGTGTTTGAATGAATGCTTCATGAATGATAAGTTAAATTGACTGATTATTTTAAGGGAACTAATTCAACCCCCCTCTCACTACTTTTAATTTAAAAAATTAGTATCATATTAGGTCCTTTGAAGCATGCCTAATATCCTAAAGGAGATCCTAAGCAAGTAAATATGGCTAGTCAAGCACAAGGTAGTTTCTCCACAAGTAAGGCTCCGTTGTTCAATGGGTCTAATTATTATTTTTGGAGTGTTAGTATGATAACATATTTTATGATTTAATGTCAAGATATTTGGTAATCATTTTTGGATGGATATACTGCACCCTTTATTCCCAATACAAATACATTAGGTAAGAAGGCTAGTGACAACAATTCAAAAGGTATTAAGATTTCTGAATCCTAAGTTTGATTCTATAGTATCTACTATTGAAGAGATCGAATATATAAACAAGATAGATATGGATGGACTTCATGGCACCCTAACAACCTATGAGATGAGGACAAGTGAAGAAAGACCTAAAAATAAATAAGTTACATTCAAGGTAGAAAATAAGTCAAAGGAGAATAAGACACAAAGTAAAAAATTCAAAGACAATGACAATTTTGATATTGAAGATAATGATTTGATAGCTATGTTTGCAATAAATTTGAAAATTGGTTCAGTTAAATATAAGGGTAAGTTTCCCTTCAAGTGTTTTAATTATGTAGAAATTAGATACTTTGTTAATAAGTACCCTCATAAGCATAAGATAAAGGATGATGAAGAGCATGATAAACATCATGATGGTGACAATAAGTCCTATAGGTATGATAAGAGCAAGAATTTTTTTATAAATTATGATGACAAGAATTCTTTCAAGAATAAAATAAGATTTACACTAATGAAGATTGCAACTCATTTGATGAGAGTGAGAAAAGTGATTTTGAGAGTGACCATGAAGGTGATGGTCCTAATGTCAATGAATTTCTCTTCATGTTTGAAGAAACAAGATCTTCAAATCAATAAGAGTCCATGTGATTTGGAGGTACTGTTGGTGATTCATATGAAGAATAAGATGAGGTGGACTTTGAGGCTAATTTGATAATAATATATAATAACTAAATATGGTGAAGAAAAATAATAAGGTGATGAGGTCACTTGTCAAATATTATGAGGAGCAAATCAGTTTGTTTGAAGATAGATTGAGAAACAACTCTAAGGAATAAGAAGAAATAATCAAACAAGTGGAGAATAAAATTGAGATTGTGATTGCAATCCTAAAGGCTAAAGAAGAAGAATGTGTTAGGTATGTAACCGAAGTGGATTCTTTGAGAGATGAGTTGGATAAGGCATCAAGTAAGGTAAATTCCTTTATGAGGTTTTAAAAGAGTACCAATGATCTAGACTAATACTAATAATGATAAAAAAGGTATTAGTTTTAATGGAGACCAAAATAAGAGCACTAATGTGATCAAGGAGAATCAGACGTTAAAAGTTAATGGTTAATCAAGGAATGATGGTACTGGTAGAATGAAGATTAATCTTATTAGGCAAACTAATATTATAAGGTATGATAATACTTTCAATGGTTATTATTATTCATGTAACCAATTTGGTCATAGAGAAATGCATTGTAGACGACCCTCCAAGAATGAATATGCATGGAACTATGAAGAGAATCATTACCCCAGAGGTATGGGTAATGGTGTGCTTCTATCAAGAGAAATAGTGTGTTTCAATTGTCAAAAGGTTGGTCATATTGAGATGTTTTGTAATCATGGATTATCAAGTTAAAATAAGAATATTGAGGCCCCCAAAGTGAAATAAAGAAGATAAGACAATGAATGGAGACCAAAGGTATCTAAGGTGAATGATGATCAGTATGAAAGTCCAAGTGGACTATTTTCCATGGTGGAGTATAGTTTAGATGTAAGGGAGTGACAAGAATCCTTCCTATTAGCTTATTTTATGGATGAAGGAGTCAAGATAAGTATACTAAGTCAAAATATTATTCAAATAGAGATTTAAGAGGTCAATCCAAAGAGGCTATTCAAGCCTAAGAAGATCATGAAGAAAGTGTAGTCTAGTGAGGACATGGAGATCTGGGAATCTCCTAAGTTTATGTTGTTTTAGTACCCTAGATAAGAGGTGACTCCATTAGGATTTATGGAGGAAATAATCTAGTGATCATAATCATGAAGGATGTTTGGTATTAGGGTAGCTTTGTATTCTTTGTTTGAAATCTAAAGTTCAGTCAATAGTCTGTTGGAGGTGTGATTACAAGAGATGAGTTACAAATTATTTATATAATGACTTGATCAAACCAAGTCACATTCATGATAGTGTATGAATACCTCATGGAGATAAGTGGATCCAATCATTATCTAATATTAGGTTTGATTTCCAAGAATATCTATAATAGTCGTGAAGAAGTTTGAGTTATGGATTAGTCTGCAAGATTAATATATTCATGAAGTCAATTAGTTGTGAGCTTAATTTGTGTTGAGTTGTTGACAAAGAGACATAAAATTATCTTGTTTTGAGAGAAAATGTGTGTTTTTCTATGTCTAAGGATCAGATATTTTTCAAGAGATGACCCTTTGTCATTAATATCAAAGGGGGAGAAAGTTCTAGTTTGGGAGAAAGGCTAGTTTGAAGAGATCCAGATTGGGTAGATGAGATTGATCAACTTTGTTTAAGTGTTTGCCATTAATGACAAAGGGGGAGATTATTTAGGTGTTTTCCTATTTTTTGTGTTTTTGAATAAATGTTTTCATTTATTTCAAGGTCAATATGGATGTCATTAATGTCAAAGTCAAAGTCAAAGTTGGTGTCATGCATAATGAAGTGGTATGTGACAAAGAATCTTATGACAAGAGAGAATTTGAAGGAAACCTATTGTATATATATTAAGAGATAATTTTAAGGCAAATTTTTAATTCTTATGAGGTTGATAAAATGTCAATTTCAAGATCAAGAAACAAGATAAGCATACTTTTGAGCACTAGTCTTAACGAGCATTGTCATATCATGAGCATGTGTATGACGATGGTGGTATGGTAAGATGGATAAACATAGGTATGAGTGGATGTTCAGGGATGCCCAATAATTAATATGAAGTTTGGGAACACTTATAAAATTTTCAAGGTAAACCTATAGGGGTAAGGTCTTAAGTCTAAGCATACAACCAAACTAGTCCTAGACCCTGCCTGACCTAATTAGGTACCATGAAATATTGTCAAGTCTTATGAAGGATATAAATCAAAATTATAAAATGTGAGAATATTTTTTAAACTATTTAAACATGTGTTTAAGGTATATAATCCTTTAGAGGATATGTCAAGGATAGTTTATGGCTTATTCATTTTCATAAAGAGACCTAGTAAGAAGGCATAGGCTTGGTAGTATGATGAGGTGAGTAGTCTGAGGCTTGTGAAAAGAATATTGGTAGTGTGTGATAATGGTAAGAGGTTTAATGACATGATCATGAATTTTTTATACTATTTCAATTGGTTTCAAAATATGTTCAAGGTCTAAGTGTGACTAGCAGTTCAAGGCCTAACATGCAAAGAGACATAGTGTGGCCAAATGACGGGTCAAGTTTAGTTTCCAAGGTGATATATATCATGAGAGAATTTAAAAACATGTGAAAGGTTTTTTCAAGTGTTTTTACCAAATATAAGGTCAAAGTTTTAAGAATAAAGCATTAAATGTGGTTTTGAGGTTTTCATTATGCACAAAATGAGGTATTATAGACATGAGAAGGGTTTTATTATGCTTTTTGGCACATGAAAACTTTTCATGAGATCCTAATAAGTTTATGGAAGTTTATGAAGGATCCTAACTCAAGTTTTCAATCATTATTTTTTGGATTAAGGGCCCAAGCTTTATGAATGATTGTTAAGACTGTAAGGTGGTCTTAACTGTCTCTAAAATCCTAATAGTGACCCAATATGTAATATATTGATAGAAATGGATAATAATGAATTAGATGACCTAGTTTTATTATTTTATCATGTAGAGGAATATCCCAGGTACTTCCAAGTGGAATTTGTCTATCAGAAGAGTGAGTGGAAGCTATATGAAACCCTTTATTTCTTAGATTTTTGATGTAGCAGTTAGGGTTGAACAAGTAAAAGCATAAAAATGATTGGAAGATGATGCATGAGAATTTTTTTTTGTCTATTTAATTTTATAATCATTTTATATATTTAAAATATGTTAAACCGGTCATGGAAGATGGCCTATTATTAAAAAGGCCTAGTGAGGAAGACATTGCGAAAAAGAGGGAGAAGGGAGAATGAGATTAGGAATGTGTTACAGTGGATTAGGGATGGATATAATTACACTAGTTTATTTTTAAATACCTATAATACATATCCATAATGGTTATAAGTTTTTAATAAACTTATGTATGGCATAAAGTTGATCTCAATTTGACTTCTCTAACACAGTGAGGTTTGTGTACAGTGATAACATGAGATTGGTCTGTAAGACCAATATTGATATTTTAACTATAATATATTTATTTATATATGTTATAAGGATTATTAAGGATCATATAAAACAATTTTAAGTTAATTAAATTGATTCTATAGGTGTTCTAAGTCATTGTTTTCATGACTATGTTTTGGAGCTACAGGTAGTTTTCTATGTGAGAGTAAGATTGATGTTCCTGAGTCATTATGCACAAAATTAAATAATATAATGAACATTAAGTTTTTATATATGTATAATTGGTTAATTTTAATGTATTTTTTTTATGATAAATTCCTATGAAGGTGTGAAAATTCAAAAGTTCTTGACTAGGTTTTGAAGCCTATTTGTAGTTTTGAGTGAGCATATGGAAGTGGTCAGTTTGATATATTTTGTCCTATAGAGTGAAGTATAATGGACATGGTGATGACCCTAATGTCATAATGTATATATTTATATTATTTTTTTTTATATTTATGTATCAAATTTGAGTGCATACTTCATATTTTCAAAGTAGACCTTCTGGCAGTGAGAAGGCCTAATGGTGTGGTTCAAGGAGTGAAATGAGATAAATGGTGTAGGGGACCTAAGGTGAGATTATAAGAGGTATAATGTAATTTTTTTTATTGTGTTTAATCCATTTATGGGGTATTAATATTTTCCAATATGTTCAAGGTGAAACATGTGCTTTGAGAAGGCCTAATTGAATTAGGTCTCTATTAGGCCTAATGGTGTTTTTGGTCCTTATGAGTAGTGACCGACATATGTAATATTTTTTTTAATTTTGAAACATGTTTTTTGATATATTAAAAGGTTTATCCAAGTATATATAGTTTTTTTTCTAACCAAGGTATGTGAAATCAATATTCAAGTATAAAAAGGTCTAATAGGCCTAATTTGATTAGTTAGAAAATTAAGGTGGTGAATGAATGAAATAGAACTTTGGAAACCAGGTAGAGGGATTAAATACCATCAGATAGGTGTGTTTAATATTTCATGAAGTTATAATAGTGATTATACATATTATTATCAAGGTCATATGACCTAATTCTTTCAATAAAAGGACTAGTTAAGCGAAGAGGCCTAATAGGCTAATTTAAGATAGATAAAAGAGCATGAAGAGCAAAAGAAGAGGATTATTATCCATTGAGTAAGAAAAAGGTGTCCAAATGTGATCAAATATTCCAAGTGGTTGAGTTGGTCCTGATTCACCTAGGGGGTTAGTGCTTCCTTGTATGAATTTAAATTGATTTTGGATTTATATGTAAATCTATGAGTGTACAGATTCTACATAATGATCCTAGTCAAAAAATTTAAAGTAATTGATCATTTATTTTTACTTAAAGGATTATATTTTATGAGAATGGTTTTAAAATAGTGACATATTATTTTTATTCTTAGATTACTTTTATGTTTTACCATGTGAAACTGAGGTTTTTGTATTTTATATAATTGACCACCCTTCTCATTAAGGGATGATGGATGATAGGTAAAGAACCCATTAAAATCACTCATAATCAATTAAATTTAAGGGAAATAATGAAATTTATTTGATCATAGAGTATTATTATGATTTTGGACCATCACCTATCTTTTTTTTAAGTCTAAAAACTATAATGGAAAAAATTGGCCAAAGTAATGCTATAGCTATATACATTGTTTGTCCACTATAATTTATAGTTTACATATGTGTGTGCTATCATACTTGATAGAGGATTTATTCCATGGTTTTTATGATTAATTAATGAAATATTTAATATAATACACAATGTTTTGGATGAGTTATTTATAGTTGCATTGCCATTATCTTTCCCTTCATTAAGGGAAGGGTCATCCAAGTGGGGAGGTGTGTGATAAACCGATAGTCTATGGTTGGAGGAAAATCACCCAGATGATGCTTTCCCTCTCTATAGTTTAATCTAAACCATTAAATTTTTATACACTTATGGATACTTTTTTGTTTATGATATGTTTTATTAAATCTCTATTGTACTATTGTACCTTTGATATTATCATATTTATTTGGCATATATAGTAGTGGCTATTGAAAATAATGTATAATCATTAATTGAAATATTATAATGTAGGAGTGGTTATATTTTTTATGTTTAATTGGATTGACATATTATGTATTTAATTTATTGATGAGAAATACATTTATTTTTTAGTTATAAACTGTTGGATACTTTTACTATTTTTCCACCATTGTAATCTTATTTGGGAGTTAAAAACTAAAACTTGATTACATGGTTGAATCAATGGGTAAATTTCTATATTTTACTTGTTATATTTAACTTGTTTTTAATTGCTAAGGAAAATGTTAATGGTTTGTAAATTGTAAGATTATATTATTAGTTAACTCAATTGTTAATGTGGATAATTAATCCCGACTAATTTAAAAAAAATTATGTACTTTTTGGTTGAATCTAGTGAGGTTCTAACACTAAATCTATGAGTTATGAACTATTCACTATGCACTTAATAAACTAATCAGATGGATTATAGATCTATATGAAATATATATATAACTTATACTACTTAGTAAATCTAAGATCAAAGAAGGTAATCAACTAACATCTATTATGATACTTTTTATATTAGGGGCATGACCAAATTGGATATGCCAAACCTAACCAATGGCTATATTATCACACAACACTAAAGGAGAGGGTTCCAAAGCCTCTAGTTAAATAACACTATGAAATAATCCTAACTAAACATTTTAATACATAAAATGAAGTTAATCTAGTTCTCACCAAAGCTGGTTATTGAGTGTAGAATAGGGTTACCAAAATTATAGAAGTATACTTGATGGACATGTGTGTGACTTGTACTATTTTTTATTTTGTATAATATTTTTATATGAATTCCAACTTTATAATCATAGAAAAAAATTTCAAAATGAGAAGAATCATTCCTTTTGGGCATAACAAAAGGTTGGAATATGAAGAGACAACACTTTGTAAAATTTTACATACAATGCTCAATTATATTTAGATATAGTTGTTATGTGATGAATATTAACACATAACATTTTGAAATGGTTTTCTTATGTATCTTTTATCTTTGTTTTATGTGTAGTGAGTACTCTATTTGATTTAATCTATTAATCATATGAGTTTAATACTGACTATTTAGATTCTAATGAAGTTGTATTTATTTGTGCAAACTATATATTTTGTTTGTTAATGAATATCTTAAATATATGTTTACATCTACTATCTACTTTTGTTACTTCATGCATAAGTTATCACTGTATTAACATTTTTAAAAGGATTTTCCAAGAACCTCTACTAATAATGGTGTGGTGAGTGTGGAAATTTTTATTGAAACATGTTTAAATGGTTGATAGGGTAAAAAGATATAAAAATATGTCTCAATGAAAGAATCCAAATTTTTATAG
Organism: Torreya grandis; assembly: GCA_037957365.1. Taxonomy (NCBI): domain Eukaryota; kingdom Viridiplantae; phylum Streptophyta; class Pinopsida; order Cupressales; family Taxaceae; genus Torreya; species Torreya grandis. Next base: position 20,908 of record JARHVA010003025.1, read on the forward strand.
AAGAGAAAGCAAAAATAATAGGGAATACTATGAATAAAATTATTCAAGAGCATATCTACGAAGAAATTTATGAAATCTTCTAGTGTCAATTGCCTGAGCTATTAACTGAGTGGTTGTCTAGATTGAAGTATTTTGTTTTCATCCAAGAAGGATGAAATTCATAGCTTGGTTGAAAGAAAACAATCAAATCTTGTGAAATCTAGATACTGATTAGATCTATGCAGTCGACTATTGGACCAAGACTACCATTGACAAATATATCACTGAATTTAATTTACAAGTCTATATTTATTTTTAAGTTTCATATGGCCTATTTGTCATAGGAATGTATTAAAAGTTCCTTCAATGACTACCTAATCTAATTAATATGTTGGTTATGAAAAAGGCCATATTTCTTACTCCTATCCACATGGAGTAGTTTCTTTAGGTATTATGGGGATGCATAAAATTTAGTAGTGAATGATGTAGATGAACTTGAAATTGAACCCATAATATGGAGGATGAAAAGATCTAGAGTGAGTGGAAAATTTTGGGATTGGTAAGAGAGTTTAAAAAACAAAGAAGATGGAATAAATTGGATAATCCATATTTAACTATGAATAAGAGTAGGAATAAAGTAGAGGATGCTAAAGATAAGGGAACCCAAAGAGAGGCTTCACAAGATGTTGGAAGTAGATGGTGTAGAGCATATGCAGAACAAGAAATAGAAGGGATCAAGAGGAAAGAATAAAGAGTTGAGGATAGTGAAGATATGGAGAAAAATGAAGAGAAAGAGAAAAGTATGATAACATTATAGTAGTTAAAATATAGGAGTACACCACAGTTAAAAGGAAAGATATTGTTTAGACTAGGGAAATAATATTCACATGAGAAGATAATGTAGAGGTGTAGAAGCATCACAGGATCAAGATCATAGACAAAATAATTTGAATACATAGATCATTAATTTCTTGAGTATGCATCCCCTAGCCTAATTTTTCATTAATAACATTAGTTAAAACACCAAGTGAAAAGGAAGGAATGGGTAGAAGCTAGTTTGAATCATTTATAGATAAATTTGGTAAACTTAGTAGAAAGACTAAGAAGTCATTAGATAATAAGATGCTATAATATATTTAATCATTTTTTATACTAGTTTCAAAACACTTGTAAAAACTAGTGTGTAGTATCTTATTGTCATAGTTACTAGTGCGTTACAATCTGTAGTTATAGTTACTAGTGCACAATAACATGTAGTCATAGTTACTAGTGCAAAAAATCTAGTAGTATCAATTTAAAGTGTACCAAATATGGCATTGAATCTTAGAATGTTTATTACTTTGATGTAATATAATGTTTCTATTAACCCTAAACAATATTGGTTAACCTATAACATGAAATGGTAGGTTAAAATAATAAACTATGATGATGTAAATAAGTGTGAACTCATATGAGCTTTAGTAGGTCAAGCTTTGGAATTCATTTTTAAAATGGATGTTAATACCCTAGATCTTCAATAATTTAAAGAGTAACTAATTAAAAAATTTAAGATGAAGTGCTCAAGTCAAAGTATTCAAGATCTAAGGGAAATTTAGCAACAAAGTAGAGAATCCATATGGGAATATAATCACATATTTTTAGATGTGGTAAATAAGATTGATTTTATCATGGTGGATAAGGATAAGGCTACCTATTTTTTATAAGGGATATAATATAGAATTATATTTGCCATTTCACAATCCTAATTCCTGACTAAGGGTGATACTCAAGTAACTACCCTGTGAGTTGAAAAATTTGAGGACTAGGGAGATGCTCTAGTAGCAACTCCAAATTAGAGACAAAAATAGATGTTTTTTTCAAAATTATGGATGATATGCATGAAAGTGATAGAACTAATTTAGGTTTATGGTGTATAGATTGTGCTTGAAAATGGAATCATATGAATTATTGTCCTAAACTCAATACAAAGTTCTGTGAACTATGTAGAGTAGTAGGGAACATAACCTCAAAGTTTCATCTATTACAAAGTACATTAAAAAACCCTAGATTTTGTATTGTAATATTATAAATTAACCAATCACAATGAGAAGAATTATCAATATTTTTAGGAATGAAAGGAAGATATCACCAAAAATGTATTTGTATTCGTAGCATAGTAGTTACCTACTATAAAGTAGGGAATTCTAGGCCCAAAGGTGGAAATGACTAGTGTGGTATAAGGTAGTCTCATGTGGATGCATTCGTCACCTCAATATTACTATCAACCCTAGGGTCTGGCTGGATGGACATCATCATCACCATAATATCAGTATCAATCCTCATGGAATAATGTGATTCCTCAACATCAACAATCAAATTGGGCTCCAAACCTCACCTTAGCATTGGTATAATGGATACAATGTGAAACAAACATATCATGAAGGATTTGTTGTGTAACAATCACATGGTTTGGGATTCCAATAGAATAGAGGAAGATATAAAAGAGGATACTGAGATGGATATCAAGGAGATCAAAATAATGATAACTAAAAAGCTCACTGGTGCATTAAATGTTATTTATTTGGTGAGTATAATCATTTTGCATAAAACTTCCCCACTAATACTTAGAGGCAGACATACTAAATTTATTGTAGAGTTGAAGGACAACATCAAATTTAAGATTTTCCATTATTATAAAATCAAGGGAAAAAATATATTACATAATGTGAATATGATAAATTCATAACTTAATGAAAATGCATTCATGCAAGTAGTTACTAGACAATGATGTGAAGAGAAATGGTTGCCTCCATTAGAAATTCCACAAGATCATGGGATTAGGAAAGTGTAATGGGATAAATATATAGATCCTACTTTAGAAAAATATTTATGTATCAAGATTCAAAGGTCCTTCAGGACATATAATATCAAAGTGTTTTAGAAGGATATGCCATAGCCATTGACACAAAAATGTATGGGAAAATTGTGTAGATTATGAGATATGAAGGTGTTGTGACTACTTTGATAGATTTGTTAAAACTTATAAATACTCCATGCAAGAATACATCTTGAAAAACATTATAATATCTTGTATAATATTTTGGAGTGCACATAGAGAGGATATCAACACACTAATAAGGTGATTTGGTATGTCAAAACTAAGAAACCTTGGGATGTTGAATCACATATGGACATTGAGATCATAGGATATGAGATCCCTAATATAATATTTGATTTTTAAAGTAATATTAATATTATTCTTATATATACTTGGGAGTCTATGGGTTGACCATAATTGAGCTACAATACGATCACTCTCAATCTTGTAGACTATGGGAAGGTAGAGCTAATTAGAATAATGGAAGGTATGGAGATTAGAGTTGTTGAACTAAGTCTATGAGGGAATTTTGAGGTAATTTACATGAAAACAAATAAGACCCATTATCTTCCCTTAATTGGCAATAAATGGGCTTATGATGGCTAAATGACTATTAATACAGTACACAATCAATTAGAGACACATTAAGTAGACAAGATAATTTTTATACATTTGATTAAATCAGAGCAAAAGCCCTATGTTATTAAAAAATAACCAGAGTCACCTTATGCCTAAAATAATAATAGTTGGTTCAAATTTAATGCAGATACAAATAAATATGATATGGAAGCTTCAAAATGTTAGTTTTTTAAATTGTAGCTTGAGCAACTCTTCAGTTCTAAATGGAAGGATCTACCTCTTTATCTATGTGATTTCAAACTAAGTCAAAGGTAAATTTACTATATATTACAAGTAAAACAATAGTGGATTATACAAAGCCTACTCCAGAAGGTGTCTTACCTTGGGAAACAACATCTTGAATAAGTGGTGATTCAAACACATATGTTAAATTAGGGCTCGAGGAGATCATGAGGTACAACCTCTATGCATGGTGTTAATCATAGAATTCCAATTACCACAATATTTTATGACAAATAATCTCAATCCATTTATCTTGAGGTTGGAACACCATGTACCAAATGTATATCAAAGAGTCAACATACTCAACTATACCTTAAGGGAACTACTATGACTTGGTAGGAAGTGCATAAAGAACAATAATTATAATGGGATGAAGTGTGAAAATTTATATGAGCATGATTTCAGTTACCACTCACTATTAAAATAGAGTGGCCATTATTTCAAGAAGGCTAATGTCCATAAATACATATTCATAAATGTGTATATACATGGTTTGTGTAAGGTATTGAGTTGAGATATATGGTACACATTTTTAGCCACAAGTACTAATTGTTGGAAATATTGTCATTGATGTCAAAGGTTTAGCATTATTGGTGATAAAGGCCCCATTACATTTAATGTTGTTTGTAATAAATATATCTTGGCTAATATGAGTTAATATTTATTTAATATTAATGAATATATTTTTGGTTGCATATGAGATAAAAGAAGGGCCCATGGAGAAGTTGAAGAGCCATGGGGTAAAGACAAAAGAAGGATGGGACACATTTTATCATGAAGAGTCATCTTGGGGAATACCAAGAGTCACCAAGTGAAGACAAAAGAGTAAGGGCACAATTTCTCATGAAGGGACACTTTAAGGAATATGAAAAGTCACCAAAGATAAGGACAAAAGTGGGAAGGACATTTTTGGTCATGAAGGGTCACCACATGACTTTTCAAAGGCTTGAATATGAATGGTCATCCAAGATTGGTGCCATTTTCCATGAGGATTGAAGGGTCACAAAGGGGGAAGGCCAAAGGTCATTTGGAAAGCTATAAATAAAGGCTTGAGAAGCCATTTGTAAGTATGAGAGATAGATGTTGATTTGATATTGTAATATCTAGCTTAGAAAAGCAATTGTGAGAGATGAATATGATTTGTATTTGTTATATCTAGTTTAGAAGAGCAAAGGTGAGAGAGAGGAAGGAGATGTTGTATTGATCTATCATTTGTTGAGATAGTGACATTGAGAGATAGGTGTGTGGTATACACAAAGGGGTTGGTGCTCCTGTGGATTGGTGCTCGGCAAAGGGGTTGGTGCTCCTGTAGGTTGGTGCTCATGAATAGTAACTGGGTTGGTACTCAGAAAAGGGGTTTGAAGCTCTTGTGGGTTGGTGCTCACGAATTTTAGTTAAGGTTGGTACTCAGCAAAGGGGTATGGTGCTCCTGTGGGTTTGTTCTCATGAATATACTTGAGATTGTTCTCCATGGTTTTTTCCACATTGGGTTTCCACGTTATATCTGGTGTCTCTCTCTATCTTGTGTGATGTTTATTGTTTGATTTTTATTGCATATCTTGAATGTTTGATTAAGTGGAATTTGATAAAGGGAAAGTTTTATAAGATATATAATATATTGATTCACCCCCCCTCAGTATATTCTATGCTTAACACTAATTATAACTATGTCATATATGAATTAAAAACATAAAATGGAAACTAAACATTGGTCATAAATACAACAAGATTTTATCCAAACTTTTATTTTTAAGGATGACAATCTAGTAGTGCACAATGCATTAAAAAAATTAAATTTTTTATACGTACAACCAAATAGAATATTTGGGAGCTTTGAAAGACTCATCACCATAATAAAAAGTAGCTCGATATGTGAATATAATAATTGATAATTACAAGTCTAGTTGTAATAGAATTATAAATGAGATGATAAAATCTAGTGATAGTGATGGGGATATAGATTTAGAAGGATTATTCAAACTAGAGCCAATAATTTTCCAAAGTGTAGAATAAGATACAAAAGAAAGACTATGTAACATAAACATTCTTTAATGAGAAGGATAACTAACTATGTGATAGGAACTACTCAGTGGATGTAACAAAGTATATCAAGAACCACTAAAAAAGATTGAATAAAATATAAAAATGGATTCTATGCCCAAACTTGTGACTATTGGAGATTATTGGGAACATAATGAAATTTTGGATGCATTAAAACTACTAACAAATTATCAATATGTCTTTCCAATTAAGTTTATACAAGTTAAAGGTGTAGATTCATCATTGGGGGAGATCTATATTAAATTAAAAGAGTGCACTAAATCCATTAGTTAGATCACATGCAATAATTAGTGATCCTATATCTAGTATAAAAGGTAGATTGGGTTATTCCCATGGTTTTTTATCCAAATAAGTCCTATGCGATTCAATTCTATGGAGATTAACACACACTAAATGATGCTCACATTAATGATCCATTTCCCATACCCTTCACGAATGAGGTTCTCAAGTCAGTCATAGGCCATGAGGTATACTCATTTATAAATGGATTTAATGGATACCATAAAATTACTATTATATATGAATACCAAGCTAAAGTAACTTTTGCAATGGAATGGGGTTTGTTCACATACAAGATAATGTCATTTGGTTTTAAGAATGCTCCAACAATTTTTTTAGATTTATGGTAATTAGGTTTAAATATTTTATTCATGATTTTATGGAAGTATATTTGGATTATTGAGGTATATTTTATTTATTAAAATATCATTTTTATAATTTGTGACTCATGATACAAAGTTATCAATCTTTGTGCATTACACTGAATCTAAAGAAGTGCTTATTTTTCACACCTTTCAGTGTTTTACTAGGTAACATCATATACAGTGATGGAACCCTAGTTGACCAAGATAAAATTATATTAATAATTGGGATTCCACTTCCAAATACTTCTATATAGGTGTGAACCTTTATAGGTCACACTGGATATTATAAAAAAACCATCAAGGGATACACAACCATCTTTGTGCCACTAAAAAAGCTATTACAAAAAGATACAAAGTTTGAGAGGACATCAAAATGTCAAAAATCATTTATTTATCTCAAACAAAGGTTAGTAACAAATCCTATCTTAGTTTTTTTTATTATAAGAAGCCATTCCATGCACATGTGGATGCTTCTAGTATCATAGTAGGAGTTGTCTTAGCATAGCCAAGGGATGATGGGTTAGATCATCCTATACACTTTATAAATAGGAAACTATCAGCTATAGATACAAATTATACAAACATAAAGAGATAATCCCTAAAAATGGTGTTTTATTTACATAAGTTTAGGCATTATCTTTTGGCCACACCATTTTAGCTTTTTTTAGATCACCAAGCCTTGTGATACCTAACTAACAAGCCTATGTTGGGTGGATGGATGTCTAGGTGGATGATGCTAATTAAAGAATTCCATTTCATAATTAGTGTCAATATAAGATGAGAAAATGTGAGACTTGATGATTTGAGTAGGCTTTATAATGGAGAAGAATTTGAGGAAATGTAGGGTGAATCTCCAAATCTAAACTTGTTTAGAGCCGTTATGATCATAGATAATATGGAAGAAATTAAAAAATTCTTAGAATAAGTAAATTTTACTATACACTATGTTGAAAGGGATAATAATTAATTGGTTACATGAGCCATTCCTTATAACCTCATAAATTGATTCTTGTATAAGATAAAAAAAATGATGATGTGTTGTGTAGAGTAGCCTTAAAACATGAGCAACCACAAATTATTTAGGAAGCACATCAAGGAGTCATAGGAGGCCATTTAATAGGAGAATACACTAAGATGAAGATATTAAAAAACATTTTTTGGTGGTCAAATTTGTTTTAGGATGCACATAGGGTGGTAAAATACTATGATGTTTGCCAAAGAATGGGAAAATAAAATCACTATGATGAGATGCCCTTGTTTCCAATGATAATAAATCAACATTTTAAAAAATGTGGAATATATTTTTAGGGCCCATAACCATTTCAATAAAATTCAATAATGCGAGATATATCATTACTGTGATATACTATTTTATGAAATAGTGAAATCTACTACAATACCAAGCTGTAGTGCAAAGATGTCGATAAATTTTTGTATGAGAACTTAATAACAAATTTTTTATGCCCAATAAAATTGGTTAGTGACAAAATTACTCACTCAATAACACCATTAATAATATTACTAAGGAATTTATGATACCACACCACAAAATCACAATCTATCATCCATAATAAAATGGGCAAATTGAGGCTTCAAACACAGTATTGGGTAAAATGCTAAAAAAGATATGAAATATTAAAATGGATGATTGGGAGGATCACATTATTGTAATTATTTGGGCATATAGAACAAATTATAAATGTGCAACAAGATTCAATCCTTTTCAACTAGTTTATGGTCACAAGGTAATTATGCCTATGAAATGCATTGTTCCTAGTCTATGCATTACAATGATAATGAGGTTAGGTGATTAGGAGTCACTAAAAGATAGATTGATGGATTTGGTCAAGATGGAGGAAAATATATAAAGAGTGCATGGATGCAAGATATTAACAAGTTGAGTCAAAAAGTATGGCATGATCACAACTTGAGATCTATGTAATTTTATCTTGAGCAAGCGGTATTACTCTATGACAATAGATTTAAAGCATTTTTGAGAAATCTACACATTAGATTGAAAGTACCCTATATTATTCATAATTTTTCAAAATAGGGTAAAATATTTATTAAAATATTTATAGGAAACATTATACTATGGCATATAAATGGATGTAGACTTAAGCCTTATTGTCATTAATCTCTATCATTCATTATTATCAATGAGAGAGGGTGTTGAGTAGCCCCATATAGTTAGAATTTCTATTTAATGTTTTTTTTCATTTTAGGGTAGTGTGTTTTTATAGTGTGATATTGGTATCATAGTACATCAAAACTAAGTTTGGACATTCAAGATTGTATATTGTGATTGATTTACTGAATCAACTAAGGAAATATAGATAGCATCTGGAACATGGTGGTTATCAATTCAGTCCAAGAACATGTGCTAATAATAAAACTATAGAGAAAAGATGGTGAGTGGTCACTCAAAACCATTAATTATAATGTACTTGAGAGATTGCACCTTTCTCAAAGTAGTTCAAGTGGAAGAATGATAGGATATGCCATGAAGGAATGTAGATATATGAAAGGATGTCACACAAAGGGGGATGGTTTAATAAAAATAAATAATCAAGGAATAATAATAAGAAAATGGGGGCTTAGATCACCTAAGGTGGAAGATAACAAGCAAAGAAGACCCTATAGCTATACTAAGTTTAAGTATAGACATAATCTAATCAACAAATTATACATTCAAAACCTAATACATTATGTAATATTTATCTATCAAATGAAATATAAAATGTTAGAGATACCTTTGGGTGAACCTATTGAGTCTTAATCTCTCCCTTAGCTAATGGTGCTTTGCAAGAGGTTGTTGTGACTTTATAATGATAAAACTATATAAACCAGCTCTATGTTAAAAGACTCCTACTTTGCATCTAAAACTTACCATAAGCTCCAATGCAAACCCTAAGCAATGGCTCCTTCAAATCTAGATGTAATAAAATTGCAAGTTGTAATACTATAAAAACAAATGTTCCTATCTATTGGATTGAAATGAACCTTATATTTATAAAAATGGATAAGTTTTAACCCTTCTTGAATTTTAGTTGATAAGGTTTACCAACATGACCCAATTTTAATAAAAGGTGATAATTAGGCCTCAAATAGGTTAGCCTGACTGACTTAGTTCTATAATGTGTGTTTTAACTTTTATAACATGGTTGACCCAACTGACTTAGTAGGAAAATATGGTGTTTGCTTAATTAAGGGATATTTGAAAGGATAATTGCTTCAAGAAATGGATAAATTTAGTTTATTTTCTTGGGGAGTTATATAAGTGAGATTTTTAATGGGTTTAGGTAATGATATAGTTGACCAACAATATTAGAAAGCATCAATGGTTTTCCCACCCACTTTTTGGTGCACCCTTTAAGGCATGAATTCAAAGATATAGAAACTTGATAGGTTCCTACAAGAGAGAAAGCACCGATAAATAATAAAGTTTTTAAAAATATTGTGTATATACATATACCCGAATCAAAGATCATCACATGTCATGAAACTGTAACATGGGGTGGTTCTTTGAGAAAGAACATAAAAATGCATAACATTGAGCTAAAAAATTATAGTAAAATGCAAAAAATGAAATTGAAATTCTAATGACAATAGGGAATTTTTAGAAATAATTAAAATTATCATATACAAACCTTGACTTACATTTATTATTGAATGGTTTTCTATTGTATTTATAGTCTTAATCATGGAGGATGCATTAAATGCTATGAACAAACCCTAAGGATATTAGTATAAGGAGTAAAAGCAAGTTATCACAAGAAAAAAGAGTAAATGAAAAAATTCATAACTGAATAAGGCACATGGAAAATTGGTAAGTTGGGATGATTAAGTCTAAGTTAGGACCAAAATACCAAGGAAAATCAATAAAAGAGGAAATATTAGGTAACTAAAAACCCAAGGATACTAGATGATCAATATAACCAACAAATGCATCCCAAGTAAGAAAAATAATGATCTAGATCAAATAAGGACACATGAAACTAAAATAATGGAACCAACATCAATGTAAGATAAGTAATGTTGTTCCCAAAATTTGTCACTCATTTTTGGGACAACATATGAACTATTTTGGTCCTCTAGGCTAAAATTCTCTTTTCCCTTCTCAAAAAATAATTTTGAGTATTCAAATTCTCCATTATTTAAACTTTTTCAGCTAACAGACTCTGTAGGCTTATTTCTACGGACTCCGCAGGCTTATTTCTACGAACTCTGCAAGCTTGTTTCTACAGACTCTGCAGGTTGATTTCTATGGACTCTGCAGGCTTATTTCTATGAACTCTGTAGGAAATAAATAAGTTCCCAACACTTAGGAAATTTCAAGGTTTAGTTAAATGCTTGGGTCAATGTTTGGTTTAATGTTTGGTTCAAAGTGATGGTTCAAGAAATGGTTCAAATGGGAAGTTCAAAGGAGTCTTCCAAAAGCCTGAAGGACAAGTACTCTTGCGGAGGGCACTTAGGTGTCAAAAAGACCTTTGTGACTTTTCTGAAAGGCAATTTTGGAGACCAAACAATGCTTGTAGAGGGTAGGTGATGAGCAAAATGGACCATTGTAAAAGGCTAAAAGGGTAAGGTTTTCTTTAGAAAAGTGAACAAGGCAGAAAATTTGAAATTCCTTTGAGAAGATTTTTCATGACAAAAGACAAGATGAATTCCTTCAGACAAAAAGTCTGAAGGAATTCTTTTAGAATTTTGTTCGAAGGAATTCACCTGAAAGGAAAAAGCCTAAGGGAATAAGTGGGAAAGACAAATTATTTCCTTCAAACATTTTGTCCAAAGGATTTGAGGAAGAAGGCTACTTGAAGGACCCCGAAGGGCAAGTACCCTTATGGGGGGCTCTCAGCGACTAGGGAATGGACCTTTCCAGAAGCCTAAAGGGACACCTTCCCTTCAGGGGGGTACCAAAGACATAAATCTGAAGGAATTGACCAAGGGGTGACAGGCCTACAGATGTCAAAGTTGGGCACCATAAACTAGCCGTTAGAATCCAGACATCTGGTGACATCCCCAAAGCCATCAAATTCAGGGCAATAAACTAGTCGTTGGCTTTCAAATGGTAATAGGTATGCAAATATCAACTTTACAATAATGAAATAACAATTGATCTTTAAAGGCTTGAGTGTGGACTCGAATGCATTCAAAGGCCTTAAGGCCAAAAGGAAGAAACACTAAAAAAAGAGCACAAGGAGCCAGCAAAGCTGGGAAGATAGACTCAAGAGCTCAAATTCCAGGAAAAGACAAAATCAGGAAGAGACAAAGCTGGGAAAGGACAAAAGTCAAGAGTGAACTCAGTGACCAGCTGAAGAGGGAGCTGAAAGAGCCAGTAAAAAGGGAAAAGATAGCCTAAGAGCTCAAATCACAACAGGAAAGAGGGAAGACTAGAAATATTTGCATAGGAGTTATTTCTATTAGGTAGAATAGTCCACCAAGTAGACATCTGAGCTCACAAGCATTAAAAGGCATGACCCATTTTTCTTCTTGGATACGAAAGTGAGGGGACAACTATGCACCTATTGGGAGAAAGATCAGATGACCCATGTAGAGGAGAAGATATTTTGAGATGAATTAACATGACACAGTTAAGGCAGATGCCCTATTCCAGCATGGCCTCTTTGACTGAACTAAAAATGCATTTAAAGCATTGAATGTAGCAATGGGCCATTCTATGAAACAAAGTGCCAAGTTTTTTTGGGATGCTATAGATTGTAAATCTCTTCCTTTCACTAAGGAGATATTTTGGTTATAGAAGTAAAACTCTACCAAAATTGAGAGGTGATCATTGAGACTTTGAGCTCAATTTGCTAATCATATTTCTTTGTTTAAATGAAAAAGTAGGTTACTTTCAGACTTTGTGCTGCAATAGCTTGTATCATTTGGGAGATTGTTCTTATGTCTATTTCCTAAATGTATCCTTGTCCATTTTAATGAAATAAATAGAACTAGTGGAAGTAATTAGGAAGGTGTCCTAAAGCCAACTGTGGGAAGACTTTGTGCTACCATAATTGCCTTTAGTGTGTTTGTCTATTTTTTGTTTCTATGTAAAGGAACTTGGGATGACTTTATACCCTCATTATCCTTCGTATTTCACTCTTGGGAAGTTGAGGTGGAGACTTGGTGCTACACCTTTTTCTGCTGGTTACTACGTCCCCTATTGTCAGTTACTTATCAGTTACCTATCAGAAAGAACTCCTGCTATTTGCTGTAAGACCACTTCTGAAAGAAGAGAAGTGCCTTTAGTGTTTTCACCTAGATTTCTCCTTTGTTTGTGAGCATCATCTCTAAAAAAAGAGAGATGGATGGTTTTGTCCTACCCCTGAGTGTTATTTTTTGCATATATATATAGTATATAGCTCCTCATAGTTATAGGTAACCTCCCCTTGATGAGAGAGGAGATTTGTCCCCCTTTGATGTGGTAAACCTACACATTTCACTGACTAATCTCCCTTGTTGTGTTTTAAGAGACCTATTTTTCCAATCAGTTAGCTGGTGACAAAATATTCACCAAACAATTTTTTGGTGACTCTGCTGGGGATCATTTTGTGTAGTTTGAAGCCTCGAGCTTCAAATTAAAGTAGTCCCTGTCCTTATCCATTCAAGTTTTACACTCTAGTAGCTCCACAATATGCTAGAAGCTAGAGATCTAAAGGTATTATTAACCCTATTTTTGAGTTGGTGTAGTAGAGCAATTTTGATTTATCTCCTCCACAACCCCACCTTCGACGAGCTAGAAGTTTTCCTCCTACAAAAGTCAAGTCTCCATTACCAGGCAAGGCATCCATTTCTACTGTTAGCAGAGCTTTGTCATTATATACCCCTCAAGCATTTGTTATCCCTCCCTTTAGTAGTCAAATAATGGTAGTTCAAGGCCCTTAGGGTAACTCTTTTGGCCCACTCAATTTAATTCCACCTCTACATGAGCTACCATGCAGTTCGAAGAAGAATTTCCCCAAATTCTTTGGTGATGAGAGAGTTCATCTTGATGAACACATTACAGCTTTCAGCATAGCCTACAATGTGATAGGTGTAGAGTATGAGGACATAGTAGTCAATTTTTTCATGGAAACATTACAAGGTGCTACTATAGACTAGGTTTACCACCTGTAGGCTCAGTCAGTGATAGACTGGAACACTCTCAAAGCTAAGTTCAAATCAAGGTTCAAGCCTGTAGAAGAAGCACATGCCCTGCTAGCCCAGCTCACATAGATGAAGAAAGAACCTCATGAACCTATGAGGGACTTCATTTCCAAATTTGACAAGCTAAGGAATAGGATTTCTATAATCACTCAACCAACACCTGAGAACCTTAAATGTTTCTTCATCAACTCACAACTGCCTGAAGTGAGTTTTTTGTTGAGATGTGATGGCAACATAGAACTTGTTGCTACTCAGGATTTGGCCACTGAGGTGGAAGATGACCTTATCTTGGTAGAAAAGATAAGGAGAGATCCTAACAGAGGTAAATATTCTTCATCTTTTTAGTATCCATCTACATGCACCATTGATCCAATGGTGTAGAAGCTAGTAAATGAGTTGCTTGCTCTTAGAAAGCAAATGGTGCAAGGGATGTCATCTACCCCTTCTTATAGAGATATACCAAGGAGGACATTCCCCAATCAGTCATACCAAGGCAATGCTACCAGGAATCAAGGGCAACCAAATCACCTTCCTCCCCCTCAAGGGAAATTGGCCATTGAAGCACCTCTAACCAATTCAAAAGTTGGATATCTTGAAGCAAAATCAGATTTCTCCTTTTAGCCTAAGTTAAACCCAAAATATGATGCTAATCTCTTCACAAAGGGAGAAGAAGAATTAGCTGGCAACTCCAACATTAGTTTCCTAAATTACCAGGATGAACCTAGAAGTGAAGGTAAAGTAGTTGAGGGATCATACGCTGTGTTCACCTGGTCCAAGAATCATTCAGCCTAGCAAGCTGATAAAAAAATAGAGGAGCAAGTTTAGCCTATAATTTTAATTACCAAATGAGGAACTTCTCTACTTTTTTAGCCAAAGAACCCTATGATTGCTAAAAAAGTAAGTACCCCAAACATTTTTGCACCTTAAACTTCAACTTCACAGATCAGTCCTCCCCCCCTAAAAACCAAAATGATGAACTGCCTTTCCCCATTCCTAATTCATTTTAGATGTTTGACATAGTCAACCATGTCAAGAAAACTAAAATATAAATGTCTGAATTTGAATTTCTTAAATCCAACCCCGAGTAGTTGGATAAGTTGGTTCAATATGTGAGAAGCAAACTGCCCCTGCAGGCCAAGAGGTTAGAAAGGTAACTCGTGATCCCCTAAGGAACATGTCCACCCTAAACAATCTTTTCATTACCCCTCTTACTGCTCCTGGAAAGACTGATCCATTTTATGTCTCCCTATTGATAAATAGACATCAGTTGAACAATTGCATCATAGACTCAGGTGCATCAGTTAATGTCATGCCTACCAAAGTGGCAAAATCCTTTGGTCTCAAACTGACCAAGACATTTGGGAGATGTTTCTCCATGGAGAACAAACAAGTGCCACTGTTGGGACAAATCAAGGACACCTAATTTGCATTTACAGCATTCCCAGACAAAAGGATCAAGATGACAATCTTGGTGGCTGACATCCCAGCCTCATATGACATTCTTCTTAGGAGAAATTTATACAAGGAAGTTGGTGGCAAATTAAGTATGGACCTATCTAAGGCAAGGATCCCAGTCAAGGGCATTATGCAAAGATTGCTCCTTGAGAAGGAAGAAAAATATGTGGTCACTCAAACATCAGCCCCTGAAGCTCAAATTTTGTTTGAGTCTTCAGGCATGGGTAATTACTTCCTGACTACTGAGGATGTTTTTGTCTTAGCTAATGAAACTTCTAAAAATGACAATCTAAAAATCAGTTTAGATAAAATAGTAGAAGACATAAGAGAACATAGTGCAAGCCCAAAGGAACCCTCCCTTCCAATTGAAGAAAAATTTAAGGTAAGATTAGCTTCTGATGATGTATGGATACTAGAATTTGATGGCAGCTATTGCTCTACTAGTTCAGGAGCCAGGATTGTGTTGATATCTCCTCAAGGAGACATTTTTTTTCTTCATACAAGTTGTATTTTAGCAATACTAATAATACTACTGAATATGAATTATTGATGCTTAGATTAATGGCCGCTCAAGACAAGGGAGTCAAGCTCCTTCATGCCAAAGGATATGTTGAGTTGGTGGTTTGTCAGGTGAGGAACCTGTACCAAACCAAAAATGAGAGATTGCACCACTACTGCAATCTAGTTTGGGATCAAATTGAAAGCTTTGATGTTTTAGTATCTCTATAGTGCCCAGAGAATTCAATGACAGAGTGGATGCATTGGCTATTTTAGTAACTCTTCTGGTTCCTCATCCAAATTTTAAGGGAAATAAGTACACTATCAAACTAGTTTTTCGACCAAGTGTGCCTGACATGCCAATCATTGGCAAGTATTTAATGGTGACAACCAAATCATTGCCTTCTTAGAACAAAAAGGTAGCTTTGAATAGCTCCACTTCGAAGGGAATGAACCAGCCCCTGAAACAAATTCAGATGCAGGTGAAGAATTCATGTAACTTAAAGGGAATAAAATTCCCAAAGGATCAGTTTCCCTTGAAAAGTTGTTTGACAAGCATGATAGGTTCCTCAAATAATAACAAATGGATTCAAGCTCCTCTCAAGAGTTTGATCAAATAAATTTGGGTACCAAGGAAAATCCCAAGATGGTGAACATTGAGAAGTGTTGCACTCAAGAAGAAAAGTTCAAGTTCACTGCTCTGCTCTGCCAGTACATAGATGTTTTGGCATACTCCTATGATGATCTAAAATCACTTAGGCCTGAAGAAATTCACCATGAAATTCCTCTCAAAAGTGATTTGGTCCCTTACAAGCAAAAATCTAGGTAGTACAATCTGAAAATATCAGGTACTATTCTATCTGAAATACAAAAAATGTTGAATGCTAGGATAATTCTTCCAATCTATCACTCCACATGGATTGCAAACATAGTACCTGTGAGAAAAAAGAATAGAAAAATTTGCCTCTATGGACTTCAAAAAATTTAATTAGTCATCCTTAAAGGATAACTATCATCTGTGCATCATGGACCAAGTTCTTCAGGTAGTGACTAGTTCAGAGATGTTATCAATGTTAGACAGCTTTTCTAGATACAATCAAGTTGAAGTTGGTGAAGTAGACCAGCATAAGACTACCTTCACCATGCCTTGGGGCACCTTTACATATCAAAGAATACCTTTTAGCCTAATAAATGTTGGCACCACTTTTTAGAGAGTAATGGACCTTACTTTCAAAGATGAAATGGGTAAGTTCATTTTGGTATACCTTGATGACTTCACCATCTTTTCTAAGCATCACCCTGATCATGTGCACCATTTACAACAAGTGCTAGAATGTTGCCACCAGAATGGCATTTCTCTAAATCCTAAAAATTCCATTTTTAGGGTAACAGAAGGGAAACTTATTGAACACATTGTATCCTGAGAAGGCATAAAAATTGACTCAAAAAGAGTCAAATCCATCTAGGAACTTACCCTACCCACAAGTAAGACTGTAGTTCACTCTTTCTTTGGAAAGGTGATTTTTTTATGAAGGTTCATCCCTGAGTTTGCTGAGAAGACTCGCTATATTGTAAACATGATGAAGGGAAAGGCCACTTTCATCTAGATTGAAGAAGGCAAATCAGCATTTTGAGACATCAAGATAGCTATCGTCCATGCCCCAATTCTAGTTTGTCCAGATTATACCAAGGATTTCACAGTGTATAGTTATGCTTCTGAGCACACACTTTCAACAATTCTATTCAACAAAATGAAGAAGGTGTGGAATCTCCCATATCCTTCTTGAGTTGTCCTCTCAAAGCTCATGAGCTGAAGTATTCAAACATGGAAAAGCATGCTTATGTAGTGGTAAAGGTAGTAAAGCACTTCCATTTTTACATCCTCAATTCACACACTATTGCCTTGGTTCTTGATACCACAGTCAAATCCATATTAACTCAGTAGGAGTTTGGAACCAAAAGAGGTAATTAGATTTCTAAAATTTAGTAGTTTGATCTAGTCATCAAACCAATGAAGTTGGTATGGGGAAGGGGTCTCTGCCAATTGATTGCTAAAAACAAATTTGAAGAAGTAGGGCATGAAGAAATAGAAGTGGAAGACACACCAACAGTCCTCTTTATCTCTACCATGAATGAGTGGTATTCAAATATTGCTCATTTCCTTACTTATGGTGAGTGTCCTACTCACCTACCTCATAAAGAAAAGAGAATTGTTAAATTGAAAGCTACCAATTTTGTCATATGGGACAATGACCTGTATAAAAGGAACCTTGATAGAGTGTTCCTTCACTGCATGGATAAAGAGTAGCATAACCAACTTTTGAAGTCCTTCCATAATCTAGCATGTGGAGAACATTTTTATGCTCCTGTAATTGCCCATAAGATTCTGCAAGCTAAGTATTACTGGCCTACTCTGTTTTAGGATGCATACAAATGGGTACGAAGATGTGAACTATGCTAATAGTTCATTGGAAGACCCAAGTTAACCGCTCTACCTCTCAAGCCAGTGGTAATAGAAGAGCCATTTCAATAATGGGAAATCAATTTCATTAGTGTTGTAAACCCATCTTCAAGCACTAGACATGAATATGTCCTCACAGCCATAGATTACTTCACCAAATGGGTGGAAGCAATTCCAACCAAGCATGCTACTTTAGAAGTGGTATGTGATTTCCTCAAAGAAAATATCATTTCCAAGTTTGGGGTCCCAACCAAGATTGGCAGACAATGCAGCCTATTTCTCTTCTCATGAGATCACTCAATTCTATTTTTACTATGGGATTACCCTCTCCCACTCTTTTGATTATTTTCTACAAGGGAATGGCCAAGCAGAATCGAGCAACAAGAACCTGTGACCATCATTAGGAAGCTAGTGGATGAAAACCAATGAACCTAGCATAAAGCATTGGTTGATGCTTTATGGGTAGATAGAATTGCATCCAAGAGGGTGATAGGTATGTCACCATTCCAACTTTTATATGGTCTCAATGTAGAGATACCTATCACCTTAGAATTGCTAGCACTAAAATTGGTAAAGGTAGTCAAAGATTAGACATATGAAAGCTCCATCGATAAGAGGATCATGTGCTTAACTGAGCTGGAGGAGCAGTGAACTATGGTGGTGGACCAAATTGCTGTGAATCAAAGTTTGGTGAAGAAGCTCTTTGACCAAAAAATAAAAACCCATGATTTCTAAATTAGAGATCAAGTTATGTTATGGGACAAGAGAAGAGAACCAAAGGGAATGCATGGGAAATTTGATTCCCTATGGAGAGGCCCGTTTACTATCCATTAGCTTAATGGTGAAAATAGTTTCCTATTGAAGTATCAAGATGGCATGCCCTTTTTCTGCCTCACAATGCACAGCATCTGAAACACTTCAATTCTTGAAGTATCAGATAAGATCATCTGTACATATGTATATTTGTATAGTCTTTAGTTCTATTTTGTGCTTTTTATTTTCATTTTTGGTGCCTTTCTTTTTTGGGTAGCATGACTCTATAGCCCAATGGCATACTTAAAGGCACTGGATATTTTGGTTTCTACTCCCCTCAGCTATTTCAAAATTTCAAATGAAAGAAGTTTCCCAACTAGAGCAAGCTGTTGTTCCCAAAATCTGTCACTTATTTTTGGGACAACATATGAACTATTTTGGTCCTGCAAGCTAAATTTCTCTTTTCCCTTCTCAAAAAATTGTTTTGAGTATTCAAATTATCCATTAGTCAAACTTTTTTAGCTAACGGACTCTATAGGATTATTTCTATAGACTTCATAGGCTTATTTCTACAGACTCTGTAGGCTTGTTTCTATGGACTCTGCAAGTTGATTTCTATGGACTCTGTAGGATTGTTTCTACGAACTCTGTAGGAAAGAAATAAGTTCCCAACACTTAGGCAGTTTCAAAGTTTGGGTCAATGCTTGGGTCAACATTTTGTTCAATGTTTGGTTTAAAGGGATGGTTCAAGAAATGGTTCAAATGGGAAGTTCAAAGGAGTCTTCCAAAAGCCTGAAGGACAAGTACCCTTGCAGAGGGCACTTAGGTGCCAAAATGACCTTTATGACTTTTTTGAAAGGCAATTTTGGAGACCAAACAGCCCTTACAGAGGGAAAGTGATGAGCAAATTGGACCATTGTAAAAGACCGAAAGGGTAAGATTTTCTTCAAAAAAGTGAACAAGGTAGAAAAGTTGGAATTCCTTTGGGAAGATTTTCTGTGGCAAAAGACAAGATGAATTCCTTCAGACAAAAAGTCTGAAGGAATTCCTTCAAACTTTTGTCTGAAGGAATTCACCCAAAAGGAAAAAGCCTGAGGGAATAAGTGGGAAAGATGAAGGATTTCCTTCAGACATTTTGTCTGAAGGATTTGAGGAGGAAGGCCCCCCGAAGGACCTCGAAGGGCAAGTACCCTTGTGGGGGGCTCTCGGTGACTAGGGAATGGACCTTTCCAGAAGCTCGAAGGGACACCTTCCCTTTAGGGGGTCCCAAAGACATAAATTTGAATGAATTGACCAATGGGTGATAGGCCCATAGATGTCAAAGTTGGGCACTATGAGCTAACCATTGGAATTCAGACATCCGATGACGTCCCCGAAGCCGTCAAATTTAGGGCAATAAACTAGTCGTTGGCTTTCAAATGGTGACGAGCATGCGAACGTCAAATTTACAGAAATGAAATAACCATTGATCTTTAAAGGCTTGAGTGCAAACCTAAATTCATTCAAAGGCCTTAAGGCCAAAAGGAAAAAATGCTGAGAGAAGAGCACAAGGAGCCAACAAAGCTAGGAAGATAGACTCGAGAGCTTAAATTCTAAGAAAAGACAAAACTAGGTAGAGACAAAGTTGGGAAAGGACAAAAGTTAAGAGTGAACTCAATGACCATCTGAAGAGGGAGCTGAAAGAGCCAGTAAAAAGGGAAAAGATAGTCTGAGAGCTCAAATCACAACAGGAAAAAGGGAAGACCAAAAATATCTGAGTAGGAGTTATTTCTAGTAGGTGGAATAGTCCACCAAGTAGACATCTGAGCTCAAAAGCATTAAAAGGTGTGACCTATTTAACTTCCTAGATAGGAAAGTGAGGGGATATCTACGTACCTATTGGGAGAAAGATCAGATGACCCATATAGAGGAGAAGATATTTTGAGATGAATTGACACGCCACAGTTAAGGCAGACACCTTGTTCTAGCATGGCCTCTTTGACTGAACTAAAAATGCATTCAAGGCATTGAATTTAGCATGGGTCATTATATGAAACAAAGTGCCAAGTCTTTTTGGGCTGTTATAGATTGTAAATCTCTTCCTTTCACTAAGGAGATCTTTTGATTATAGAAGCAAAACTCTGCCAAAATTGAGAGGCGATCACTGAGACTTTGAGCTCAGTTTGTTAATCATATTTGTTTGTTTGAATGAGAAAGCAAGTTACTTTCAGACATTGTGCTATAATAGCTTGTATCATTTGGGAGATTGTTCTTATGTCTATTTCTTAAATGTATCCTTGTCCATTTAGATGAAATAAGTAGAACTAGTGGAAGTAATTAGGAAGGTGTCCTAAAGCCAACTGTCGGAAGACTTTGTGCTGCCAAAATTGCCTTTAGTGTGTTTGTCTATTTTTTGTTTGTGTAAAGGACTTTGGGATGACTTTATACCCTCATTATCCTTCGTATTTCACTCTTGGGTAGTTGAGGTGGAGACTTGGTGCTACACCTTTTTCTGATGGTTACTACATCCCCTGTTATCAGTTACCTATCAGAAAGAACTCTTGTTGTTTGCTGTAAGACCACTTCTAAAGGAAGAGAAGTGCCTTCAGTGTTTTCACCTAGATTTCTCCTTTGTTTGTGAGCATCATCTCTAAAAAAAGAGAGATGGATGGTTTTGTCCTACCCCTGAGTGTTATTTTCTGCATATATATATATAGTATATAGCTCCTCATAGTTATAGGGAACCTCCCCTTGATGAGAGGAGAGATTTATCCCCCTTTGATGTGGTAAACTTGCACATTTGGCTGACCAATCTCCCTTGCTATGGTTGAAGAGACCTATTTTTCCCATCAGTTAGTTGGTGACAAAATATTTATCCAACAAGTAACAATCCATTATCAAATAAAATTGGAAAAAAAAAGAATGCAAATAACATAAAGGAAAGATAAGTAATAATCCATACTTAATAAAAAATGGATAAACATAAAACAATGAAAAAAATAGAATAAAATGGCTCAAGAAAAACATAAATAATAAGACTTAGAGTCTTAAACATAACCAATGGATATATGATAAGGATAAGGAAATGATTAATAAAGGATTTCATAACCTCTCAAAGATGAAACTTTAATTATAATGATAGATGAACTAAAATAATCATATTCTAAGCATTTTCGAAAGAGATAAAAAATTAGGAGAAGAGAAATTAGGAAAAGATTTAGAAAATGAACTTACCTATCAAGGCAGAATATGAAATAGGTGGTGGGGGGATTTAATGTGGCACAAAGGTGATATTATATTTTTTATTGAAAATAAGATACTCAAATCAAGTTATCAAGATAGAGAGGCTTTCAACAGTAAGGACTCTAGAGAACCCATCTCATCCCTATAAATTTGGGTAAATGAGTGAAGTATAAATATCATACCATAAAGGATATATATTTAAGATGCTAGGTGAATATTTTGTCAACCAGCTAACTGATGAGAAAAATAGGTCTCTTCAACCATAGCATAGGAAGATTGGTCGGCCAGATGTGCAAGTTTACTACATCAACATGGGACAAATCTCTTCTCTCATCAAGGGGAGGTTCCCTATGAATATGCAGGAGCTATATACTATATATATAAGCAAAAAATAACACTTAGGGGTAGGATACAACATCCATCTCTCTTATTTTAGAGATGATGTTCAAAAACAAAGGAGAAAATCTTGGTGAAAACACTGAAGGCACTTTTCTTCTTTCAGAAGTGGTGTTATAGGGAACAACAAGAGTACTTTCAAGTATGATAAGTGACTGGTAATAGGGTGAAATAACTAGCAGAATGAAGTGTAGCATAAATTCTCTTCTTCAACTACCCAAAGAGTGAGATACAAAGGATAATGGGGGCACAAAGTCATCCCAAAATCCTCAACACAGAAACAAAAATAGAAAAACACACACTGAAGACAACTATAACAGCACAAAGTCTAAAAGTAACTGACTTCAAGACATCTTCCTTATCACTTTCACTAGTTCTGCTTGTTAGATTAGATAAACAAGAAAGCGTCTAGAAGACAGACATAAAAATAATCTCCTAAAATGGCACAAGCTATGACAACATAAAGTTTGCAAGTAACTTGCTTTTTCATTCAGATAAAATAATATGAACAACAATCTGAGCTCAAAGTCTCAGTATTCACCTTTCAATTTGGGCAGAGTTTTGCTTCTGTGATAAAAAATATCTCCCTTAAAATGACACAAGAGATTACAATATATAGTAGCCAAGAAAGGCTTGGTGATTTGTCCCATGGAACAACCCATGCTATGTATTCAATGCCTTGAATGCATTTTTAGTTCTATTAGGGGGGCCATGCTAGAACAGGGTGGCTATCTTAACTATGGCATGTCAATTCATCTCAAATGTCTTCTCCTGAGTCTAGATCATTTGGTCCTTTTTTCTAATGTCTACATAGCTATCCAATTTTCCATTACTTTTAGGAAGAAAAATAGGCTGCATTCTTGATATAGAGTGCTTTAGAAATCCACTTGATCCATTATTTCACCTACTGGAAATAACTCCTATAAATATTTTGGCCTTTCCCTCTTTCCACTATGATTTGAGCCCTCGAGTTATCTCTTCCCCTTTCTGGTTCTCTTAGTTCTTCCTCTCAGAGGTTCTTCCTTTCACCCTAAAATCTTTTGAATGCATTTGGGTCCATGTTTAAGCCTATAAAGATCAACAACTATTTCATTGCCACAAATTTGATGTCTTCAGGTCTATCATCATTTGAAAGCCAATGGCTAGTTATGTGTCCTAAATTTGACATCTACAAGCCCATCACCCTCCTTAGTAATTATTTCATGTCTTTCCCACTTGCTTTGGATGCTTTCTACTGATCTTAAAAAATGACACATGGCACCTTCCACTGTGAAACAAGCAAGAACACTTGGCAGCATCTATTTAACTTATAGAAGCTCTATACCCCTTTTGAGAGTCCTACAAAAGATGACACGTGGTGGCTTCTATTGAGCTCCTAAAAACACTATAGAAACATTCATGACTCTTTTGGATCCACGTGGATGTAGACACTTATCGCGCTCCACTGAGCTAGAATGGGAGACGTGGCACATTCCACTACTTTGAAACTTATTAGAAACTGAGTCTCGGTAGATGAAACTTGGCAGCTTCCACTACACTTTAGCAACTTACCAAGGGCTCACCATGATCCTTATCTAAATAACGAAACAAAAAGGAAGGAACCATAGAGTTTGACACTTGGCAGCTTCCACCGAGCTTTCCAAGGGACATGTGGTGACTTTCATAGTTTTTGATAAAAGCACATAGAAACCTTCTAAATTTTCCACTTGGCACCTTCAATGGGACTCAGAGGGGATTTTATTCAAAGAATATATTAAGTTTATGGAAACTTGAAGCACGGATGTAGACACTTGTCATGATCTGTTGAGTCATAACGGGACACAAGGAAGGAACTATAGATATTGACACTTGTCGGCCTCTGCCGATCTTTGCAAGGGACAAGTGGCACATTACACTACTTTTAGAGGCAATTTATAATGTGTCCCGGTAGACAACACTTGGTAGTTTGCACTCTTTGGTCTTTTTCCTTTCCTTTCAGTCGGGCTTTCTTCCTGGGTGAATTCCTTCAGATAATTTGTCCAAAGGATTTTGCTTTATGATTTTCCTTGTTTATTTTTTTGAAAGAGTTTACTTTGTCCACTTTTGCTCACGACCCTCCACAAGGGTACTCAGCTTTGTTCATTGCCCTCTGCAAGGGCACTTCTTCCTTTTGCTTTGGGGCAGCCCCTTGAACTTGTTAAACCTACTAATTTCAAGCCTATAGAGTCTATAGAAAACTATCAGCAGAGTTTATAGTTTCAAGTCTATAAAACTGGTGGAGTTCGTAGAAATGAAGTCTATAGAGTCCATAGATTTAAGCCTGCAGAGTCCGTAGATTTTTTAAAAAGCTTGAAAAATGAAGGATTTGAAGGCTCAAAACAATTTTCAAAAAGGGAAGAGAGGATTTTGGTCTATGCAGGACCAAAATAGTCATATGTTGTCTCAAAAATGAGTGACATTTTTTAGGGACAACAGTTGGCTCCAGTTGGGGAACTTCCTTTAGTTGAAAACTTGAAATAACTAAGGGGAGTAGAAACCAAAATCTCCATTGCCTTTGAAGCATGCCATTGGGCTGAGTCATGCAACCCAAAAAAGAAAGGCACCAAAAATGAAAATGAAAATAAATGACACAAAGTAGAAACAAAGACTATACAAATATACATATGTACAAGTGAATTTATCTTATACTTCAAGAGTTGAAGTGCTTCAGATGCTACCCATTATGAGGGAAAAAAATAACATGTCATCTTGATACTTTAACAGGAATCTTTTCTCACCATTGAGCTGATGGATAATAAACAGGCCTCTCTAAAGGGAATCAAACTTCCCATGCATCCCCTTTGATTCTCTCTTTTTGTCCCACAACAGGACTTGATCTCCAATCTGAAAATCATGGTTCTTTGCTTTTTGGTTGAAGAGCTTCTTCACCAAAATTTGATGGGTAGCAATTCAGTCCACCACCATGGTTTTTTTCTCATCCAACTCAGCCAGGTACATGATCCTCTTATCAATGGATCTTTCATATGTCTGATCTTCAATTGCCTTAACCAATTTCAATGCTGATAATTCCAGGGTGATTGGTATCTCAGCATTGAGACCATAATGAAGTTAGAAAGGAGACATACTAATTACACTTTTTGGTGTAATTCTATCTACCCATAGAGCATCAACCAAGGCTTTATGCCATGTCATTTGGTTGTCCTCTACCAGCTTCTTGATGATAGTCACCAGGTTCTTGTTACTTGATTCAGCTTGTCCATTCCCTTGTGAAAAGTATCAAAAAAGTGTGAGAGAGTGATTCCATAGTAAAAATAGAATTGAATAATCTCTTGGGAAGTGAAACAAGATGCATTTTTAGTGACAATCTTGGTTGGGACCCCAAACCTGGAAATGATGTTCTCTTTGAGGAAATTGCACACTACTTCTAAAGTAGCATGCTTGGTTGGAATTGCTTCCACCCACTTGGTAAAGTAGTCTGTGGCTATAAGGACATAATCATGTCCAACACTAGAAGATGGGTTTACAACACTAATGAAATCAATTCCCCATTTTTGGAATGGCTCCTCTATGACCACTGGCTTGAGAGGCAAGGCAGCTAGCTTGGGTCTCCCAACAAACTGCTGGCATAGTTCACATTTCCTTACCCATTTGTATGCATCTTGAAAGAGAGTTGGCCAGTAATACTTGGCTCATATAATCTTATGGACAGTCACAGGAGCAGATAAATGTCCTCCATAGGCTAAATTATGGAAGGGCTTGAGAAGTTGGTTCTGCTGCTCTTTGTCCATGCAGTGAAGGAACATTCCATCAAGGCTCCTCTTGTATAGGTTGTTGTCCCAGAGGACAAAATTGGTAGCTTTCAGCTTGATAGTTCTCCTTTCTTTATAAGATAGGTGAGCAAGACACTCACCATAAGTAAAGAAATGAGCAATACCTAAATACCACTCATTCGTGGTGGAGACAAAGAGGACTGTTGGCATGTCTTCTTCTGATTCTTCATGCTCTATTCCTTCTGCTTGTTATCAGTAATCAATTAACATATGCCCTTTCCCTATACCAGCTTTGTTGGCTTGATGGTTAGATTAAACTCTTAGATTTTTTCAATCCAATTGCCTTTTTTCATCCCAAACTCCTGCTGAGTTAGTATGGATTTGACCGTGGTGTCTGGAACTAAGGTAGTAGTGTGTGAAGTCAAGATGTAAAAGTAGAAATGCTTTACTACCTTCACCACTACATAAGCATGCTTCTCCATGTTTGAGTACTTCAGCTCATGAATTTTGAGAGGATAGCTCATAAAATAAATAGGAGATTCCACACCTTCTTGGTTTTGTTGAACCAAAATTGCTAAAAGTGTGTGTTCAAAAGCATAATTATACATGGTGAAATCCTTATTATAATCTGGACATACCAAAATTGGGGCATGGGCAATAGTTGTATTTATATCCTCAAATGTTGACTTGCCTTCTTCATTCTAGCCAAATGTAGCCTTTTCCTTCAGCATGTTTACTATATGCCTAGTCTTCTAAGCAAACTCTGGGATGAACCTTCATAAGAACTTCACCTTTCCAAAGAAAGAGTGAACAGTAGTCTTACTGATGGGCAAGGTAAGCTATCAGATAGACTTGACTCTATCTGAGTCAATCTTTATGCCTATTTTAGACATAATGTGTCCAAGAAGTTTCCCCTTCATTACTCCAAAAATTGACTTCTTGGGGTTTAAGGAAATGTCATTCTAGCAACAGCGTTCCAGCACTTGTTGCAAGTGCCGTATATGATCCAGGTGATGCTTAGAGAAAATAGTCAAGTCATCGAAATAAACTACAATAAACTTACCCATCTCATCCTTGAAAGCAAGGTTCATTTCTCTCTAGAAGGTGACACCAGCATTTATCAAAATGAAAGGCATCATTCTATATTTAAACGTGCCTCAAGGTGTGGTGAAGGCAGTTTTGTGTTGGTCTGCTTCACCAACTTCAACCTGATTATATTTTGAGAAGCCATCTAGCATTGATAACATCTCTAAACCAGTCACTATCTAAAACACTTGATCCATGATTAACAAAGGATAGTTATCCTTTAAGGATGATTGATTTAAATTTTTAAAATCTACACAGAGGTTAATTTTGTCATTCTTTTTCCTTACAGGCACTATATTTGCAATCCATGTGGAATGATGGATTGGGAAGATTATCCTAGCATTTAAATTTATTTATATCTCAAACAAAATGGTACTTGATATCTTTAGATTATAATGCCTGGAGTTTTGCCTGTAAGGTGCCAAATCAGCCTTGAAAGGAATGTCATGTCGAATTTCATCAGGCCTGAGTGACTTCAGGTCATCATAGGAGTAAGCTAAGATGTCCATGTACTAGCTGAGTAAATTAGTGAACATGAATCTCTCCTTTGGAGTGCAACATTTCCCAATGTTCACCATCTTAGGATCTTCCTTAGTACCTATATTTCCCTGATCAAACTCCTGAGAGGAGCTTGAGTTTGTTTGATGCTGTTTGACAAATCTATCATGTTTGTCGAACAAATTTTCAAAAGAAACTAGGCCTTTGAGAATTTTTTTTTCTTTCAGCTGCAAGAACTCCTCATCCATGCTTGAACTTGATTTAGGAGCTGGTTCACACTTTTGAAGTTCATTGCCTTCAAAATGTAGCCATTTAAAGCTATATTTTTGCTCCAGGAAGGCAATGATTTGGTTGTCATTATTAACACTTGCTAATGACTGGCATTATCAAGTATACTTAGCCAAAATACCAACTCAATAGTGTACCTATCTCCTTTGAAGTCTAGGTGGGGGACCAAGAGAGTCAGTGCATCAGCTCGGTCATTGAATTTTTTAGGAGTGGCAGAGATGCTGAAAGCATCAAAGCTTTCAATTTGATCCTAGACTAGATTGCGGTAATGGTGCAATCTCTCATTTTTGGTCTGATACAAGTTTCTCACCTAACAAACTACCAATTCAGCATCTCCTTTGGCATGAAGGAGCTTGATACCTTTGTCTTGAGCAACCCTAAACCCAAGCAGTAGAGATTCATACTCAGCTGTGTTATTAGTGTTGCTAAATGGAAACATGTAAGATGAGGGGAAAATATCTCCTTAAAGAGATATCAGCACCACTCTGGCTCCTGAATCAGTTGAGGAGTAGCTACCATCAAATTTTAGAATCCATACCTCATTTGACACTACTTTTTCTTTAGATTCTTCTTCATTTGGAGGTGGAGATTCTTCCACACTTGTATTGCACTTCACCACTTCTTTTGTTGTTCTAGCTAAACTAAGCTTTAGGTTGTTACCTTTAGGAGCTTCATCAGAGGCCTCACGAATTTCATCTGTAGATAGAAAGTAGTTACCCATGCCTGAAGACTCAAACATAATTTAAACTTTAGGTGTCGAGGTCTGGGTAACCACATATTTTGATTCCTTTTTAGGGAGCAATTGCTTCATAATGCCTTTGACTGGGATCCTTGCCTCAGACAAGTCCATGTTTAGTTCACCACCAACATCCTTGCAGAAATTTTAGCCAAGAAAGATGCCATAGGATGATGGGATGTCGACCACCAAGATAGTTATCTTGATTCTCTTGTCTGAGAATGTTGTAAATGTGAATTAGGCATCCTTAATTTTCCCCAGCAATGGTACTTGCTTGTTTTCCATGGAGAAACATCTCCTAAATGTCTTGGTTAGTGTGAGACCAAGAGATTCTACCACTTTAGTAGGCATAACATTGTCAAGGCTCCAGAATTAATGATGCAATTGTTCAGCTAATGTCCATTTATCAGCAATGAGACATAGAAAGGTTCAGTCCTACCAGGAGCAGTAGGAGGGGTAATGACAAGGTTGTTCTTAGTGGGTGCATTCTTAAGGGAATCACGAGTCACCTTTGAAATTGCTTGTCCTATAGGGACAGTCTGGTTCTTCACACACTGAACCAGTTTATCTAATTGCTTAGGGTTGGACTACAAAAATTCAAATTCAGACATTTGAATTTTGGTTTTCTTTATATGGTCAATTATATCAAATGCTGGAAATGAACTAGGCACAAAGGATGGGAGTTCATCCTTTAGAGTTTTGGGAGGGGGAGAACTAGACTACAAATTTGAAGTGGAAGGTGTAGGGATGTTTGGTGTACTTACCTTTCTCACAATCACTGGGTCTTTTGGCTAGAAAGGTAGAGTGGTTCCCCTCTTAGTAATTAAAATTACTAGTTGAGGTCGCTCCTCTGCTTTTTTCTTATCAGTTGGTTGAGCTGATTGATTCTTGGACTGAGTGAACACATCATATGATCCCTCAGCTACATTACCTTCACTTCTGGGTTCATCCTGATAATTTAGGAAACTAATATTAGAGTCACCAGCTAATTCTTCTTCTTCCTCAATGAAGAGATTAGCATCATCTTTAGGATTTGACTCAAGCTGGAATGAGAAATTTGATTCAACTTCAAGATATCCAACTGCTGAGTTGGTTGGAGGCACTTCAATGGCAAGGTTATTCCTCTGAGGGGTAGGAAGATTATTTGCTCGCCCTTGATTTTTGGTAGCATTACCTTGGTAAGACTGATTAGGGAATGTCCTCCTTGGTACATCTCTATATGAAGGAGCAAATGACATCCCTTATGCCATTTGTTTCTTGAGGGCCAACAATTCATTTTCTAGTTTCTGCACCATTAGATCAGTGGTAGCTAAAGGGGAATATTTAGAAGATGAAGAGGATTTACCTCTATTTTGGTCTCTCCTTATCTTTCTAGCTAAGCTAAGGTCATCTTCCACCTAAGTAGCCAAGTCTTGACCAGCCTCAAGGTTTATGTGGCTAGCACGTCTTAGCAGAAAACTCACTTCAGGCAGCTTTGAGTTGATGAAGAAGCATTTGAGGTTTTCAGGTGTTGGTTGAGCAATAGCAGGAATTCAGTTCCTCAGCTTGTCAAAATTTGCAATGAAATCCCTCATCAGTTCATGAGGTTCCTTCTTCATCTATGTGAGTTGGGTCAGCAAAGCATGTGTATCTTTTACAGGCTTGAACCTTGCTTCAAACATGGCTTTAAGTGTGTCCCAGTTAGTTACCAATCTAGCTTACAGATGGTGGAACCAGTCTATAGCAACACCTTGTAGTGTTTCCATGAAGAGCCTGACTACCACGTCTTCAAATTCCACCCCTATTACACCACAGGCTATGTTGAAGGCTGTAATGTGTTCATCAGGGTGAACTCTCCCATCACTAAAGAATTTGGGGAAATTTTTTCTTGAGCTGTGTGGAAGTTCATGTAGAGGTGGAGTAAGATTTATTGGGCCAAATGAGTTACCCCAGGGGCCTTAAATAGCCATGATTTGATTTTGCAAAAGGGGGATAAAAAATTTGGGTGGAGTATTTATAGGCAAAGCTCTACTGATAGCAGAAAAGGAAACTCTGCCTTGTGTTGGTGTCTTGGTATGGGTAGGAGGAACACTCCTAGATCTTTGAGCTTAAATTTGGGGAGGGAACAAATCGAAATTACCCTACTTCACCAACTCAAAAATAGGATCAATAACACCTTGGGCTCTCTGGCTTCTAATATAGTGTGGAGTTTCCAAATTGTAGAATAAAAATGAGAAAGAACTGACCCTGCTTCAGCTTGAAGCTTGAGGCTTCTAATTGCACATTCTATCCTAGTTGGCATGGAGGTGGAGGAAGATGGTAAGGCTATAATGATAATGGGTAAGACATAGAATGGAATTTTCAGAGTCTATAATGGATAAGGGTAGGGACTACTTCAATCTAAAACTTGAGGTTTCAGACTACACATAACATCCCCAGTGGAGTCGCCAAAAATTGTTGGGTGAATATTTTGTCAACCAGCTAACTGATGAGAAAAATAGGTCTCTTCAACCACAACATAGGTAGATTGGTCAGCTAGATGTGCAGGTTTACTACATCAACAGGGGAAAAATCTCTCCTCTCATCAAGGGGAGGTTCCCTATGAATATGCAGGAGCTATATATTATATATATAAGTAGAAAATAACACTCAGGGGTAGGATACACCATCCATCTCTCTTCTTTCAGAGATGATGTTCACAAACAAAGGAGAAAATCTTAGTGAAAACACTAAAGGCACTTCTCTTCTTTCAGAAATGGTCTTACATGGAACAACAAGAGTTCTTTTAGGTATGATAAGTGACTGGTAACAGGGTGCAATAACTGGAAGATTGAAGTGTAGCACAAAGTCTCCACTTTAGTTGTCCAAAGAGTGAGATACAAAGGATAATGGCAGCACAAAGTCATCCCAGAATCCTCAACATAGAAATAGAAATAGAAAAGCACACACTGAAGACAACTATAACATCACAAAGTCTAGAGTAACTAACTTCAGGACATCTTCCTTATCACTTTCATTAGTTCTACTTGTTTGATTAAATAAAAAAGAATGCATCTAGAAGATAGACATAAGAACAATCTCCTAAAATGGTACAATCTATGATAGCACAAAGTCTACAAGTAACTTGCTTTCTCATTCAGATAAAATAATATGAACAACAATCTGAGCTCAAAGTCTCAGTATTTGCCTTTCAATTTGAGCAGAGTTTTGCTTCTGTGATCAAAAAGATCTCCCTTAAAATGACACAACAGATTAAAATATATAATATCCAAGAAAGTCTTGGTGTTTTGTCCCATGGAATAGCCCATGTTGTGGATTCAATGCCTTGAATACATTTTTAATTTTATCAAGGGGGCATGCTAGAACAAGGTGCCTATCTTAACTATGGCATGTCGATTCATCTCAAATGTCTTCTCTTAGGTCTAGATCATCTAGTCCTTTTTCTGATGTTTGTGTAGTTGTCCAATTTGCCATTACTTCTAGGAAGAAAAATAGGCTGCATTCTTGATTTAGTGTGCTTTAAAAATCCACTTGATCCACTGTTTCACCTACTGGAAATAACTCTTGCAGATATTTTAGCCTTTCCCTCTTTCCACTACAATTTGAGCCCTCAAGCCATCTCTTCCCTTTTCTGGTTCTCTTAGTTCTTCTTCTCGAAGGTTCTTCCTTTTGCCCTGAAAGCTTTTGAATGCATTCAGGTCCGTGCTTAAGCCTACAAAGATCAACAGTGATTTCATTGCCACAAATTTGATGTCTTTGGGTCTTTCATCGTTTGAAATCCAATGGCTAGTTGTGTGTCCTAAATTTGACATCTATAGGCCTGTCATCCTCATAAATTCCTTTGTGTCTTTCCCACTTGCTTTGGCCACTTTCCATTGATCTTAACAAATGACACATGGTGCCTTTCACTATGAAATAGGTGAGGACACTTGGTAGCATCCGCTTAACTTATAGAAGCTCTAGACCCCTTTTGAGAGTCTTACAAAAGATGCCATGTGGTGACTTCCATCAAGCTCCTAGAAACACTATAGAAACATTCGGGACTCTTTTGAATCCATGCAGACACAGACACTTATCACGCTTTACTGAGCTAAAATAGGAGATGTGGCATGTTTTACTACTTTGAAACTTATTAGAAACTGAGTCCTGATAGACGACACTTGGCAGCTTCCGCTGTACTTTAGAAACTTACTAGGGGCCCACCATGGCCCTTACTTAAATAATGAAACAAAAGGAAGGAACCATGGAGTTTGACACTTGGCAACTTCTGCTAAGCTTTCCAAGGGACACATGGTGACTTCCAAAGTTTTTGAGAAAATCACATAGAAACCTTCCGCATTTGCCACTTGACACCTTCTACGGGACTCAGAGGGGAGTTTATTGAAAGAAGCTATGAAGCTTATGGAAACTTGAAGCACGAATGCAGACACTTGTCATGATCCATTGATTCATAACGAGACACAAGGAAGGAACTATAGATATTGACACTTGTCGGCCTCCATTGATCTTTGCAAGGGACACGTGGCATGTTCTACTACTTTTAGAGGCAATTTACAATGTGTCTTGGTAGACGACACTTGGTAGCTTCCACTCTTTGATCTTTTTCCTTTCCTTTCAGTCGAGCTTTCTTCTCGGGTGAATTCCTTCAAACAAAAATCTGAGGGAATTCATTTAGATAATTTGTCTAAAGGATTTCACTTTGTCATTTACCTTGTTTATTTTTTTGAAAGAGTTTACTTTGTCTGCTTTTGCTCGCTGCCCTCCGCAAGGGCACTCGGCTTTGTTCATTGCCCTCTACAAGGGCACTTTTTCCTTTGGCTTTGG
This sequence comes from Torreya grandis, assembly GCA_037957365.1. Taxonomy (NCBI): domain Eukaryota; kingdom Viridiplantae; phylum Streptophyta; class Pinopsida; order Cupressales; family Taxaceae; genus Torreya; species Torreya grandis. Next base: position 54,404 of record JARHVA010003025.1, read on the forward strand.
GGCAGCCCCTTGAACATATTGAACCTACTACTTTCAAGCCTGCAAAGTCCATAGAAAACTATTAGTGGAGTCTATAGTTTCAAGTCTATAGAACTGGTGGAGTCCATAGAAATGAAGTCTATAGAGTCCATAGATTTAAGCCTATAGAGTCCATAGATTTTTGAAAAAGCTTGAAAAATGAAGGATTTGAAGGCTCAAAACAATTTTTGAAAAGGGAAGAGAGGATTTTGGTCTGTGCAAGACCAAAATAGTCATATCTTGTCTCAAAAATGAGTGACATTTTTGTAGGACAACATAAGAAAAATTAAAATGGACCTACCATCCCACAACATATTCTGCATTCCTTAGGACCCCTTATAGAGAAAAAACTCCATAGTTAGCCTCATGATAGAGCTAATGTCTATTGTGGTACAGTAGGCCAATAGACTAGGATATGAGGTCTCATACTTTCATATATATATATATATATATATATATATATATATATATATATATATATATGAAAATATGAGACCTCATATCCTAGTCTATTGGCCTACTGTACCACAATGGACATTATCTCTATCATGAGGCTAATTATGGAGTTTTTGCTTCAATTAAGATAAGAGATGTGTTTGATAATAATCACATCTTTTGGTGTGATTTATACTTTTGAATACACACACACACACACACACACACACCTTTTAATCATTGAATTTTTTTTAATGATTTGGATTTTAATTTTTATGGATTTTATCTATTCATCCTCCATACAAATATAGAAAATAAAAAATGGGTGTTAAAAATGACTATCACTAGATAACTTACACCTTGTGTATAGGAAAAAGAACTTAGAGAGCATGTTGTCTAAGAATATTTTACTTGCACATTAGAGAAGAATGTGATCTCAAAACTGACCTCAATGTGCCCATATTTAAAATGGAATAGGGGAGAGGATGTAAGTGAAAATGGAATGATTGAGCTCCCTTAAATTACAAAAAATGTGTAGTTTTAACATGGTAAAATGGAATGTAAGTATGAATCATCATCATAATAAATAGTTTGTGTGAGTGGAGATATGAGAATATATTGTTTAGAGTTGATTCAATAAAGGAATCTAATTTAATTTGAAAATTATGAAGACACAATTCTCAACCATTACCTTATTTTTTGAGGAAGACACCTAGCTAACATTTTAAGTGAAATCAACTAAAATGAATATTTGTGAGGAATACCTAGTCCTATCTAAGGTCTTGTAGTGTAAGTCAAAAAAGGCAAATCGAGGTGTAAAAATGAAATATGTTTATAGTAAATAATGCTATTTTTTGAGGGAGACCTGGTCCTATCCAAGGTATTAAATGACAACTCACAAGAGGAAAATCAAGGAAGTGTTAAAAGTAATAAAGATTTAAAGGTAAGAAACCATAGATTCGAAAGAGACTTGAAGGTTAAATAATGAAATGAGAAAGAAAAAACATATTCATGAAAATAGATAAGTCCTATCCAAGGTATTATGATGAAAACTACTAAAATATATAAGTGAATGAATATAGATAGACCAAATGACCAACAATAGGAACTACGACTAATGAAACTGATGTAATGTTACACTTTAGGAAGCTTTCAAAACCCTACAAGAAGTGTTAGCACAACAATATATATAAATATATGAAATATATGTAAGATAAAAATAATTTTGGAAATATAAATTTAAGTAAAATATTTTCTTAAAATTGAGCATTACTAGGTTATTTAAAAATGTGTCCATTTTTTTGTAATTTGTAGGCACTAAGACCAAGAAAGTCTTTAACAAGGTAAGGACCCCACCATTTTTTGGTGTAATTTACCTCTTTTTCATGGGTATAATATAATTCAAGGACTAAATATCCAATATTTAAGGTAAATAATTTGAACTTTTTGTTATTTTGTTTGGCAATTTAGGATTTATATTGGTGGTTATGTCGTAAAACATCCATATGACACTTATCAAGAAGGTATAGAGAATGAATAAGGGATTCATGGATTTATTCATTAGGGATGGCACCATGAAAATAAACATGTAAGGAATATAATTAAAATTATAAAGTTAATATAGATTCAAAACCATATACTAAGGAAATGGGGTTGCCCTACTAGTAGTTCGAATGCTAGTGTGATAAGCCCAAAGTGTAGGATAAATTTTGAGATGCCAGTCAGAATGAAAACATTGAATTATTTTTTGTAAAATTTTATTAATAATTTTATTAGTGACATCTACTTGGACATTGCATTGAGGATTATAAGGCATGGATAATTTTTTCATAATTTTGAATTTAACACATAATTGTTTCATATCCTTATTTTTTAAATTCCTACCATTATCAGAGATAATGGTGTAGTGGATTCTAAATTGATAGATAATTTTATTAAGTATGAATTTGGATATAATGATACCTATGACATTGAAAAGGGCTATAATTTCAACCCACTTAGTAAAATATTTAGTGTCTATGATGATGAAGACATGATCATCTTGAGAGAAAGGTAATTTATTAATGAGATCTAATCCCCACATGGAAAACAACAAAGAAATTCTAATGTTTTAAGCTCAGCTAAAAGAGAGTGAATAAGATCATCATGTAGTTGGTCAAGATTGTAATTTTTGGTGAATGTGATAGCATATTTTTCAAATGTGGACCATAAGTATCCCATGCATAGGCATTTGTAGGCTGTAGCAGGTTTGTTGTAGTGACTACCATAAATTCCCCCATGTGCTTGTTCAAGAAAATAAAGAACTCCATCTTGAGTGACATAATGAAATAAGGTACCTTATAATTTATCATAATATAGGATATCATAATGTAAGACATATTTTTAATTTTTTTAATGAATTATGATCTTTTCATGAGAATCAATGTTGGTAGGATAAGTGTGGTGTTCGATAAATTGGATGATATTATTGTACCACAAGCTTTGTCGAATAGTGGTGACCTCAACATGAAAAATGAGATTTTTTTTTATGGTTGGTAATGAATATGGTCACTTACGTATGTTGATGATAAATTATGAATAATGAAGAGATTGATGAGAGTGAAAAATAGAAGCAAATGAAGTGAGAAAATCAGTTATGGTATTCTATTCTTGTGGAATTAGTTTTATAGTGAAGGATTTGAATTCTTTAGCAAGAGTGGTGTTAATTTGGTAATAAGTGATAATATTTTTACTTTTTCATTGATAGTCACCATTGAAGTGAAGAAAAATGAGTTCTGAATCACCTAAAGCATGTAGATAAGGGATGTATAAATCAGTGGTGACTTACATTCTTATGATGAGAGGTTCATACTCAACCATGTTATTAGTAACATCAAAGGTTAATCAAAGAGCTAGAGGTATGAATTTTACATGAGGATTAGCTAAGATGTATTTTACCCTAGATCTTTGAAGAAAATTTTCACCATCAAAATGGAGTGTCCAAATATATTCATACATATCAATTATAACTTTAGGTAATTAATCGATGATGAAGTTGGATTTTAGTTTAGAAATGGAAATTTTTGGTGCATCAAGATTATTTTATTTGAGGTTAGCCATAAAAAATTGAAAATAATATTTGAGTGAGATATATATATATTAATACCTTAAATGTTTAGTATTTCTTCATCAGGAAGAGTATCTTGAAGATGATTAGTGGCTAGTATAGGAGCATTAACAAGTTGATCAATGATTACTTGAACTTTAATTGATTTTTGAATAATAATTCATTGATCAAATTCCATAAAGATAACCATCCATTTACCAATTATATCACCATGTAAGAATTCTTTGCATAGAAAATTAAAAATAGGATTAGAATGGAGTATGACATTAGTTGTTTGATAAAGCATGTAATGGAGTTTTTTCTTTATTTTGTAGTGGTTATAAATGACTAGACAATCACATTTGACTATGGTATAATAGGCTTCATAGTTTATTAGAGTGTGAATGATATAATATATGGCATATTCATGACCTATTTCATATTTTTGGGAAAACATTTCCCCACCTGATATGGAGTATAAGAAGTGCACAAGATGATAGGTTAATCATTAGAAGGAGTTAGAAGAGTGGGAGGCTGTAGGAATGATTATTTCATGCTATTAAATGATTTTTGACCTGAATTATCCCATTTCAGGGCTATATTTTTTTATAAGGGAATTAACTAGATAAATATGATAAGACATTTTGGGAACAAATCATTGGATTACCCCAATTTTACCAAAGTATGTTTGTATGTTTGGAATGGAATGAGGGATAGGCATGGTAAGAATGGATTTAATTTTAGAAAGATATACATTAATTACACATAAATAGACTAATAATCCTAAAAAATTTCTAGAGGTGACATCAAAAACACATTTTTAAGGATTTAGTCCAACTTTGTATTTGATGAGATGATAAAAAATGATAGTAAGATCATGAAGATGATTTTCATGATGCTTGGATTTAGTGATAAGATAATCTACATAATTTTCCATGATTTTATGGATAATATCATGAAATGTATGGGTCATTACATTTTTATAATTGGAATTAACATTTTTAAGACCAAAATACATTTTATCATAACAATAGGTGCCCCTTTTAGTTAAGAAAGTGGTTTTATGTTGATATTTAGGAGTTATATGAATTTGATTAATCCTAAGAAACTATCCAACTATGGAAATGTAGACACTATTTATGAATTATATAGTACCTCAGTCTTGTACACTTGAAAAATACATATCATGGATATACCTTAAACTTCTAAACCTTTTCTGCTACCAAAAGACTCACATACACTATCTCTTTATGCCTATTTAAATATCTTTTAGTATGAATAATGTTATTTTGATGACTCAAACCTTCTATCAGGCTTATAATGTTATAATCTTGTTTATCATCTATCTCTACAAGTTTTGGACCTAAGTCTATTTTGAAGCTTCCCTAGCACTTGCATCCCAACTAGATGCCTACATCGACATAAATGCCCTATCCCAATGCAAGTGTTTGGTGCCCTAAAGTCATCCAATTTTCAAACAAAATGTATACTATGGTTAACCTAAGTGATTTAATGTAAGATATTCTCTAAATACACACACACACACACACACACACACACACACACACACACACACTTAAATATATATATAAGACCAACCCTCATTCATTCTTCACCTAACAACTTATTACCTACTCACAAGGCAACTTACCAAAGGAATTCAATCAAGCATTCAAGTGAGTAAAGCTTCCATATTTTCTCTTATTTCCATATCATGCATAAATACAACATATCTATAGATATGAAGTACTGAAGGAGATTTTCATGAGCCACATTTTCCAAATTACAAGCTAGGTTAATATTGTACTTTATTATCATACATTGCATGATACACACATAAGAAAACACATATGGGATAAATACATAATTATGAGGCCCTTTTTGGAGTATTGGATATGTAGGTATCACTCATTGACCATGTGCCCACTAACCCATTTTCCCACAACCAATATGACTATGAATAACTAGGGTTTTCTCATTTGACAAAGAGTGACAGTCCATGACCTAGATCTAAATGCATAAAATCAAAGGTGACATAGAACCCATAAGAATCTAGGTGGTCACATTTAGTTTATTAGGTATTTTTTACCAGACACCTAAATCTAAGTCAAATAAAAGCATCAACACAACCATCCTAGGTTGACACAAGTATCCATAAATACAAAGATATAATTTTTAGAATTAGGTGACTGATCCAAAATCTAGATCCAATCTATTTCATTCCTATTCTATATCTAGATCTATATTAGCATCAGAATCAACTATCTTATTTTAATTATCATTGAAATTTATAGCATAATTGTACTTTTTATTTTTAGCATATCTCAACATAATAAATTTAATATATTTTTATCTGAGATTTATAATTAATTGGTCTACTTTAGAGATAGTTTACCAGCCTTGTATCCTAGGTTATCTCTACCCCTTTAATCTTGGATTCAACAATATATATTTTAGGGTTAAACATTTGGTGAACCCATTCTCTATTCTTATTTAAACCAAACACTAAATTGAATTTAGGGTTTTTACTTATACAAAAAATCATTTTTAGATTATTGTATTTATTTTATAGATTTGATTTATTACATGGGCATAGCTTAAGTAATGTTTGCTTCTATTTTTGCCCTACGAATTTTTATTCTCCTCCTTATAGTTTCATCCAAAATTTTAGCCTTTATCAACATGTTTATTTCTACTATAAGCTCTAGGAAACCCCATTTTTTGGATCTCTATTTTAATATTCTTGATGATGAATGTATTGCATATGATGATCTTATGGCATCTCAAAAAAATTCCCAATCCTCATCCTTTGATTATAACTACACTAATGAAAAAACTAATGATGAAAAAATGCAAGTCAAAATAAATATGTTGACAATCATAACATGCTTTAATATGGTTATGAGTGTAACTATACCCCTCTTGAATGTAAATATGAGGAGCATAATTATCCCATTTATTCTATTTATAATAATGAAAGGCATAAAAAGTTACAAATGATAAACGGTTTTAGTGCATCACATAAATATGATACAATAGGCATGTAAGAAATTGGCACTTATGATATTGAAAGAAGAAATGTTTTATGCAAATATTCTCAAGATGAACTAAAAATTGAATGCTTCTCTTCCTTTTCAACTAATGCAAATAGTGAATAAAGTGAGTGTGTGCCTTTTTCCCAAAGTAATGATAATGTTGAAAATATTTTTACTTATTGATACCACCCAAGTGAAAATAAATAATTTTTTTCTCTAGATCTCAATGATACAAATGCATGTACTAATTCTATCCCTATCCTTATATTTTTGAAAGATGAAAATGATAAATATGTTGAAAATAATGTAGATTCGTGTTCTTATACTTATATTCCAATTCAAAAGAAACAACAAAAAATCTTTACTAAAGGTTTCCTAATGAAAGATTTTCCTAATAAAAATAGTAATGATGAAAATGATAATTATGCTAATGTTCCTTTCTTATATAGAAATGATGTACCTAAAGTAGAAATTGATGTTTCCTCTTCTATATCTTTTTATTTTAAGTTTAAAAATGAAAATGAAGCGTGCATATTTCCTTCCTATGATAACATTTTAATAAAAATGGAGAACATTCCTCTTTCTCCCTCTTTTACATTTTCTACTAGCAAGCATGTTCTAATTGTTTATGAAAATAATGAAATTACTTATTATAGCAATCTTTCATGTAATAACAATCCAATTACTTAGTATATTTCAAATAATGATTGCATTAACCTTTGTGATATATAAAATTATATAATGATCTATCTTGAAGCATCAGGAAAAGTGGATATCCCTTTACTTCATGTTTACAAACCACATGATGATCCTATCCTAATATACAATGACGATGATAAGGAGTTTATTATTATTATGTTTCATGTAGATGAAAAATTATAACCTTTAATAAATTATTTAACCTCTTTACCAACACCTCCTAGTGATATTATATCTATAATGACTACCATGTGATATATTTAATAATAAATGATTGTTTTTAAGTTGCAATTTTCCTCCCATGAGGCTACTTTTAGTGATATTGTCTTAGAGGACCAACCCCTTGCTAGAGATGTTTTTTATTATCTATATCCTTACACCTTTATCATGCCTAAGGATTTTTTATTATCCATATAATTCCAACTTTATCATTCTTATGTTATCTTCCTTTAATGGAAAAAGATATCCTACAAATCATTTAAAACAATAAATACACTCCTTTGAATATTGGGCTAAATATGGCTGTTTGTTATTAAAAAATTTCAATAGAAGTTTAGATCAAGAGGATCTTGATTATTTATATAAAATCATAAATGGTTCATTATAAATATTTAAAAAACTTGAGGATGTATTATTATCTAATTTCCATAAGCACATAATACCCATGCTACCATTGGAACATTTGCAAGACTTAACTCAAAATGAGGATGAAACCCTTTAAGATAATGCCATTAATTTAAGGATATATTATATTCCTTAAAATAAACCCCCTCTAATTTGGAATTAAAAGTCATATCTATAAAGGGTTTTTTTTATTCACTTATAAAAGAGAATTTCAAAACCCTTTTGCTTCATTTGAAACCTTATATTGGGAAGTGCATCAACATGCATGTGCTCTAACAAATACCAAAATTAAATTACCTATTTGTGAACATCAAGGAAAACATGGGATAAATAATGATTTAAAAGTGAATAAATAACCCAAGAAGGGATATGAACCACTTCAAAAACCTTCTTCAAAATCAATAGTGCATACCAAAGAAAAAATAGTAAAGGTATTAAACAAAGGAAAGGAACACACTTACAAAATACCTCCTACATTTTAAGCAATACAAAAATGAAACCACTTAAATTTAATTGGTAATAAGACATACCACATGATATATTGTATATAATATTGGATAAATGGATGATAAAACTTCCTCCTAATTATCATTACCAACCACATAGATTTAAAAAGATTAACAAAAAACACTTTTGTGCCTACTATGGTATAAATGGGCATCATGATAATGATTATTTTTCTCTCTAGTAGAATATTACATAGTTGGTAGATAAATATAGAGCACTTTACCCCAATTTTTCTATAGGGTATTATATGAGGGTTAGGACATCTCATGCTACTCCTTTTAAGGAACACATGGTCCATCGACCTTTACATAAGATGACCACTAGTAGAATACATATATAGTATATTTGGTACCTAAAAAATCACATATAGATTCATGATATATTTCAATATATAAATCATCTATAGTAAAATAATTAAAACCAAAATTTCCATTACCACATGATCATTACAGTCAATATTTCTTATTTCCAACCAGGTTTTATTGCATACCTTGATTAATTCATTATCACTAAATTGTAAGTTTCATTAATTTGAAATATTTTATACTACCATATAGTTTATCATATCTAAATATAAATTACACAAAGTAAGTGCAAGTAACATATACATAATGAATAAAGAACTAAAAGTATACATTCATGCAAAAAAAAGATATTAAATACAAACTTACCAAAAGACCATGATACAATTCCTATTATACTATGCACACATATGTCACATATTATTCAAGATAAGTTACACATTTACCAATACTCATAGATTCTCATCCTCATCTTGATATCATAGGATAGCCTTTTCTTTTCAATATCCAAAAAATACCTAAAAAAATTTTAAAAATTTAAAAATCCATTTTTTATAGCTTTTACATGTTCTATTAGCTCCTTATCATATACTATTAGTTCCATGTTGGTAGATATCATATCATATATTTATGTATACAAATATTTCACACATATTTTGAGTGTGATATAGGCATACCCAAGCACATGATCTATGCACTTTTAGATGTTGGGGCTTCCCTCCACTAATCATTTTGACATTGAAGGCATCCACTTATTTGATCATAATACATACTGGTTATATCATTCTATGATCTTTTACATTATCATGTTTGAGATTATATTCTTACACATACATTTATCCATGCTTATATCTTTCATAGTGTACTTGATATGATATATACTTAAATTTTTTTGCTAACACATATATCCAAGGACTAGTATGAAATGTTTATGTATGTGGCTTATGTTCCATCCGTTTAATTTATGCACTTTATTGATTGTCTTGACTTGTATTTTAATACTTGTTTAATCATTTGAATATTATCCATTTATTATGTCCATCATGCCTATCTTTTCCTATTATGACATTTGCATATGTCATAGTTTGTTGTATATTAACATTTAAATATGTCATTTATTTCTTTATGGACATTTGAATAAGTTATGTCCCTTCGTGATGCAGGAAAATTAAATTTTAGTTGTCTCTTTTGAAAATTTTCATCTTGAATAGGTTTAGGAGGTCATATTTTTTCTATAATAATCATTTTCATGTTTCACTTTACTTTGTTTTGGTCATTTTGGCTTATTTTCAAGTTTCTCACCAAAATTAGAAATTTGAATTTTTGTACTTGTTTTAGGTGTTTTTGGATATTTTCTCATCTCCTAGTGAATTTTTTGGTTATGATACTTCATAAAGGGGTTAAGGAAGGTATTATGACATATTTTTGAATAGTACAAATGTCTAACTCATAGCTAACCATTTCATTAAGGTTAAGACTTAGGTTAAAGTTATGAGTGAATTAGATAGTTTAAGAACTTTAAACAAAGGAGAGAGAATCAATATAGTTGAGGAGTACATGAGAAGAAAAATAAAATAAGGAGGGAAGATAAAATAAATAAATATTCTAAATAAGATGAAAAGAAGTCTCTAAAATAGGGTTTTAGACAGCGTTGTGTAATACATCTAAACCAAAAACAATGAAAGAATGACAATTTGAATTCCATTCTTGAGTTTAAAGATTAAATTATGTGTAAGTGAACATATTTGTTGATTTGAAATAATACTTGTTGATTTGGAATAAAATTCATTCATTTTTCAAGCTTGAATAGATATTACATGTTTGTTACAGTTAAGGAAAGATGTTTCTGATAGTCAACAAAGTTATTTTTTATCATCTGTTAATATTGATTATGGTGCCAAAGTGTGTGATAGAGTAGTATATTGATTCTTAGGATATTCATATGACCTATGGCTAGCATATAAAGTATCTTGGCTTCAAAAGAGGCATCAAGTGTTAGTTAATGATCAATGTAAAGTTGATTTTTAGATTGGTAGTTATAAGGATTAAATACTTTGTAATATTATGCTTATGGATGTTTTTCATGTGTTATTGGATAGACCTTGGTAGTTTGATAGAATGGATATACATGATGGAAGGATTAACACATATACATTGTAGAAGAATAGAAATAAATATATCTTGACACCATTGAAAGATGGTAATAAAGTAACTAAAAATAATAATAAGGTGCTGATAGTAGGTGGATATTTTTTTACAATTGATAAATGAAGAAGAGGTTGGTTGTGTATTGACTTCTGAGTCCAAAATAGTCATTAAAACCACTAAGTTTATTGATTTACCCTTGGAAATTTAGAATTTATTAGATGAGTATGTTGATATAGTGGTTGATGAGTTGCCTAATGAATTACCACCAATGAGGAGTATAATCCATCATATGGATCTCATTCTAGGAGCTAATTTACTAAACAAAGGAGCCTATATAATGACACCTAAGGAGAATGAAGATGTCAAAATCCAAATATGAGTTGCTAAATAAAGGTTTGATTAGAGAGAGTCTAAGTCTATGTGTTGTACCAACAATATTAAATCCTAATAAAGGTTGAGAATGGAGAATGTGTACATATTATAGATCTATCAATATGATAATTATCAAGTACATGTTTCCATTTCCAAGGATTAATGATCTAATGGATTATTTAAGTGGAGCACAATATTTCTCAAAGATAGATTTGAAGAGTGGTTATCATCAAATCATAATTAGAGAGGGTGATGAGTGGAAAACAACCTTAAAAACTAGTGATGGATTGTATGAGTGGCTTATTTGCCATTTAGTTTGACCAACACTCCTAGTACCTTCATGATATTAATGAATTATGTGTTAAGGTCATTTACAGGTAAATTTATTATTGTTTATCTAGATGAAATTTTTATTTTTAATTAATGAAAAGAGTAACACATCTTTATTGTCCCTAAGGACTCTAATGACTCATAAAATATATTTTTTTAAATTATGATACTCCTAATTGGGTACTAATTATACAACTAGATATAATGTATTAGAACATCTTTTTATTTTTAGTTCGACTAAGCAGACAAAATTAGCATATACTTAGTGAGTAGTCAAATACACACTAAATGCAAATATACACTCAAAAAACAAGTAGAATATGATTATATATATATATAATATTATTACACAAGTAATATTAGTATTCAAATAACATGAGGCATAGCATCTATAAGATTAGAGAGTATAATTATGCAAATGAAATTGAATGCACTCATATAAGTAATACCCAAATACATATTCAAAAAGAACATAATAATGTATCACAATTATCATATGAAAAATATAGGTAACTCTCATAAAATATTAAATAGTATACAATTAAAAATTACTCAAGCAACTGAGTGTGTGAGTCTATTCTAATTTTGTTCTCTCAACCCCCGACTACAGCGATCTATCACTCTCCCTTATTATTATCTCCCTCTAAATGTTGTATATAAGGGATAAAATTGTCCTACATACATCTCATTCATAAAAGAGTATTTTGTATGATGCAATTATAAACAACTAGAAGTACAAATATAATGAAATGTATTAAATAAACTACTGCAAATACAACTCAAATGTAGAAATAATCATTACGATATTTTTAATTTACCAAATAACTGTAATTTGTATACTTATATATATAATTACAAATCATCATAAATTTATCATAGTATTAACAAAAAAATAGTGAAAATAAAGCAAACTAAACATAATATATTTGATTATATGGTACAAATCAGCAATCTAACTAATCAATAGTTTAATTATATGTTTAAAAAATTGGTGTTGTTTTTTAGGAGTGGGATGGGATGGGATGGAAAATTCAATACCCTATAGATATATGTATATGAATCCATTTTTTATTTCAATTCATTTCAATTCTTGGGGTTACATAGACCAGCTAAATTAAATTGAGGTTTTTGCATCCATTAATGGATGTTTCTTTTATTCTACAAGTACAAATTCAATTTGGTGATTGATCACCCTCAAATTATCCAATGGTTTAGTTAAATAACCATCTTCTCTAAGTGTTTCATGGGAAGAACCATGTCTCCAATGCTTCAAGGAAGCATCATCTCTAAGCAAAGTCATAAAATCAACATTGGTTTCACACATATAGGGTATATTTCTACCTTCTCTCATTTTCAAATTCAAGCATTTTCAAAGTTCAAAGTTCAATAAATTTTAAAACAAACATTTTCAAGAAATTTTTGAATTCAAACATTTTCAAAATTCAAAAAATCAAGCATTTTAAAATTTCAAAATTTAATCAATTTTAAAATACAAACATTTTTAAAAATTTAAAAGTTCAAGTATTTTCAAAATTTTCATCCTTGTTCCTTTATTAAAAAATAACTCCCTCAGCATGGTAGTACCAGAAATGATCATGGATATATCCAATCTAAGGATGGAACATGTTCTTATTTGTAAGTTCCTTGGTCCCAAACCCAATATTGATACATTTATAAGGTGGGTTAGTAAAAATGGAAGCCCAAGGGAAACTTTGATATTTCAACCATGAAAAAGGGATTTTTCCTTATTTCCTTTACCTGTAAGGAATATTTTATTAAAATTAATATAGGTGCACCATAGTTTATGGTAAAATCTAATCTATTCCTTAAAATTGGTGCTCTAGGTTTGACCCTAAGAAGGAAAGACTTAATGAGTATCCCATATAGATGAGACTTCCTAGGTTACCACTGGAATACTGGGAAGAAGTGTTTGAAAGGATAGTTAAGTCCTTTGGAAGGCTCATAGTAATAGACTTAGTGAGTAAATACAAAAACATATATATTATAGATTCTACATTTCAACTTCCTTAGACATGATCCCCCCATCTTCTATCAAACTTAAATCCAAGTATGGAGAATGGAATCTAGATTTAGAATATGGGGATAGGATAGACCCTTATCAAAATGACCACAAGATAGGATAGGAATTTAAATAATGCCCAAAAGCAAATAAGGAAAAAATTCAATGGAGAAATAAATAAGATTCCAACAAGAACCTTCCCCAATCACCCCCAAATTTGATGGAAACTTTTAGGAAGGAAAACACCACAAATCAAGCTATGAATTTGGCAGGCAACAACATCAATGAAACAAAAATTATTCCAAAACTAGAGGGGAGAGTATAAATTAGACAACACATTAATGAGCCAACCAGGATTATAAAAACTTTAGAAATTGAATTCTATCAAGGACAGTAGAAGGAATCCCATGAACCATTTATAGAGGTGAAGGGTCCTAAAGCTAGAGTAGAATTCAAGCCTATTAGCCTATGAAAATATATAGTGTATGATACTGACCCATTATAATCTCCCCTAAAAGTTAAAATATAAAAATATAGATGTAGGATAAGGATCTAAGTCTAAGATGATCTACACCCCCAAGGAGTGTAAATTAAATCACCCCACTGAGTCCCAAATCATTGAGTACATTGAAGACCCTAGATCCAAAATAACCCCTCTTATAGAAGAAGAAGAGTTTGTACCATGTCCCCTTACGAAAATTGTAAATCTCTAACTGACTATCAAACCTTCAGCAACAAGTAAACTCATAATGCACAAAAAGTAGCCGAGCTTGGAAGTGAACCAAAAAGGGAAAGAAGAAGACCTGCATAAATGGATATTAGAACTAGGAAAACAATAGAGGAGGTGTCCTATGGGATTCAAATAAACCTAAATAATGGAATAAATAAGGGTCCAACTAGACCAAAAAAATAAAAATTACTTCCAATTCTAAGATCCGTCTAAAATCAATTATTTCTTTTGTTTTGACTATGGTTTGTTTCTTCTGTTTCCTATATTGAGTCTGATTTGATAATGGTTTAGTCCTTTTAATAATTGCTTTCCTATTCATTCTTTTTATCCTCGTTGGTTGTTTTTGAGCTTTGTTTTTATAAAATATCTCTTGTAAAAGGGTTTGGGGCCTTTTCAAAATCCTCTCATTTACCCATTAGCAAAAAATTATTCAAAAGTTCAAACATTTTAGAATTTTAAATTTCAAGAAATTTTCAAATTCAAACAATTTCAAATTTCAAGATTTAAGCAAATTTCATATTCAAGATTTTTCAAATTTCAAGATTTAAGAAAGTTTTATATTCAATATTTTTCAAATTTCAAAAGAAAAAAGTAACTATTTCATGTGTTTTCTAGGGTTTTCCAAAGTCTAAGGTGCCTTGCACGATTGAAGTACTAGATCAAATAACAAGGTATATCTTACATAATAAGTTATAAATTTCTATTAATCTATCAATTTCATGTTTAGACTAAAATAGGGCAAATGTAGAAACCTAAACCTAGTCATGAAAACTTGATTATGTTAGTTTTACCCCTTTTCCACTTTAATTAAATTATGTTATTAATTAGTACCTATTTTTCCACTTCACCCTATACTAGACACTATTGAAGACCTATTTTTATTTTCAAATATTATTTGTCACTTACATAAATGTTTTGATTGATAAAAATACAGTTATGCATTTCAAAACCCAAGAATTTTTGCTAGGAGACAATAACATCCAATAAGGACAATAGTGGGAGATGTTCCTGTCCCCATGGGACATTCTTTTCTTTAACCCTCCAATGGTAACATTTTAAAAAAAAAATTCCTCCCTTACCTCTTATTCTATGTTTTTAGGCTTCCTAGTGTGTGGTTTCCCTTTTTGGATTGTTATAAAGTCACACTCAAGTCACTTATTATTAAACTTGGTAATTTCAACACAGAGGCATAATTACACAAGTGCACACTGAGCAAAAGCTCCATATTCCTCTCTATTATAATTTTTATCACTAAAAGCAATCCTTATCTAAGTCCAAAGCATGTTTTATTCATCTCTAATCAAATCATGATCAAGTATTCAATCCGATTATAGATGCATTCATATATTCAAATGAGCATAATTTCATAAAACACTAAAAAATGGGAGAACTACATTGGGCTTAATTTCCATCCTTGGAATAGTGGATATGTAGGAAACATTCAGTCATCATGAGGGTGATTGGGGTCAATTTATCTTATCTACATTCCATATTTTTCTATTTTCAATTCTTTAAATCATTACATTTTATTACTATGGTTTTAAACTTGGAGAAGTTATCCACAGGTCTTTTCTACACTTCTAAATGTCAAATTTTTGCATAATCCCAACTCAAGCTAGTACACATGATTATGACCTAAATTTATTATTTTTATTTAAAATACAATATCAACCAAGTGGGATAATATTTGCATTCGATCATGTCCTATATCTTCCAATCTTGTCTTTATTCAATCATAGATCCAACTTTTAGGTATCTACAAATACAGTCTTTATTTTCTTTTTTCCACTCTCTATCAATCAACATAGTCAAAAATTAGATAAATACAATTAATTTTGTATCTAAATTCCATAGTTAGCTTACTTTAAATTATTTCTACCTTGTCGAGTTTAGTTCTTTACTTTTAATCTGCATGTCAAATAGACAATTACAACATTCTGATTTATTCTATTCAATTTATCTTAATTGGGATTAATTCACCTTTTGATATAATTTTAGATAAATCAATAACAACTATTTACATGGGGTTTGCATTATTTTTTACCTTTTCATTAAGTATTTTTAGTTTGAATGAAATATTAAAGAGTGATAACTGTACACACCCAAATTTAGCACAACATTTGTTTTATAATGTATTTTTAATCACTTTGTCTATATATGTCCTAGCTTAGAATTAAACACTTAATGACACATTTTTCTTATGTTGTCACATTTAATTTTATTATTTTATATGACTTTTGATCTGATTTTCTCTTTATATTTTTATTTTTTATATTGAAAAAATGCAAAATACAAGATTAAAGAGCAATAGGGCTACAATTACAAGCATATACAGAACAATGCATCCCAACCCAAAATGTCCAATAGCCAACTAGAAACCACTTACATAGCTGAATAAGAACAATACAAAAGATGAAAGAACACCAATAAAAATAGAAAACTAAGGAGAGAAGTTACTCAAGCCATCTCAGAAACTTTTCCAAATGTTTTGTTTTTAGTGATCTAGCATTTGCAAACTATAGAAGTTGGGATTTAATTTGCTCAAGCTGATAGCTAGACATGACATTCTTCATAGATAAGCCCTTCAAGTGAGTAAACAAGGAAGTAAAATTATATTTGTTAAGGTGTGGATCTAAAAGCTTCACGGATGAGCAAATGCAAAGTTTTAGGATTTACACAGTCACTGACATCAGTTATGGATCGGTCGACGTCGATCATGTGCAGACTGACAGGGACCAATGTCGGTCACCTATGCGTTCCAAAATTCTATTTTCATGGGATGAACGGATTGTTTGCATGATTAGTTAAACTGTTGGTATTAAGTCCACATTTCTATTTTTGACATGACTGTTTTGAACCCTTGATTAGGAGGTGTATCTAATGGTTGTGAATGCATAGCTCATGATCCCTAATTCTATATAATAGGGATAGATCTTCATAGCTTGTAATTATGAGTAACAGACAAT
This sequence comes from Torreya grandis, assembly GCA_037957365.1. NCBI lineage: Eukaryota > Viridiplantae > Streptophyta > Pinopsida > Cupressales > Taxaceae > Torreya > Torreya grandis. Next base: position 71,675 of record JARHVA010003025.1, read on the forward strand.
TCAAGTAGCTAAATTGTGTTTTTAATTGATAGAGATAACTCTTGAGGGAAAGAGATCTGTACATCTGAGAGGTGTGGAAGAAAGAGAGATTTCTTCAATTGTATTTCCTTCTGAGAAGAGTTTAATACAAGTTTTCATTGTTTCTTGTATCTCTTGTTCTTTGCTGATTCTAGTTTCTAGTTACTTATTACTTCTGATTAATTACATGTTTAGTTGCTTGCACAACAGTAATCAATTGTTCTTATTACGATCCTATCAAGTACCACTGACAAAGTGGTATCAGAGAGAGGTTAGGTTCACTAACAAGTGGTAAAGCTTGTTAAGTGTGTTGATTACAGGTCACTCTCAGGGGTTTCTAATTGAGTGGGAGTATAGCAATGGCAGAAGAAAGTATGGAGGAATTCAAAAGCAATAATGATCAATTACGGTGTTATGGAAAGAAAGAGCAGGTAAAGAAAGATTGCTGGTTGGTAGAAGATCAGCATGAAGGAGCATGTGTTGCAGGTATTATTGCACTAGTTGTTCTAATATGTTCCTTGGGTAAAGTAGAATCTTGGTTTATAGATTATGTTGCCTCTTTCCATGCAGCCCCAAATAGAGTATTTTTCCATGTTAAGGTCCATGGAGACTGTGGAAAGATTTATTTAGGGGTTGGTGAGCCTTGTCAAAGTATTGGCAAAGGGGAAGTGCGGCTGAAATTGTAGACGGCCAACACATGGGTGTTGAAGGATGTCATGCAGGTCCCAGTTCTAAAGACGAGGTTAATTTCTTTAGGAAAGTTGGGTGATGAGAGATGCACAAGGACTCTCACAATGGATGCACTTGAATTAGCTGGTGGCAAGAAATTAGGTACTCTTTATCTACCTACTTGTATTACTGATTCTTCTTCTGTTGCAAAGATGTGGCTTTGTACGCTTGGTCACATGAGCAAGAAGGAGATGCATGTTCTTAAAGGAAGTTAGATGTGTTTGACAAACTTAAGAACTGGAAAGCCTTGGTGTTTATGGAGGAGATGATGGACAGAGATCAGTGGATGGGACTGAATAACTATGAGCAGGGCAGTTGAGATAGGGTTTTGATCCAAAGAGAGCTCACGATAAAAATTCATCACTCACAGGAGAACACAGTTATCGATGTTGGTCAAGTGGAATCAATGTCGAATAGGCAAGTACCGAAGACGGTCATGTGCAGATCAGAGCCGATAGTGTCAGGTGGAGCATCACAGGTGGTGTGGTGGTTGGTCTTCAAGATTGAGCTTGAAGAGGGATACAAGCCAGGAAATAAAATTAGAGGATGTACTAGTATAGGTATAGGTGTAGCTATTTATCTCCAAGTGAGAGATTGTTAGGTTATGGAGCTAAAAGCTTCACCTGGATGCAAACATGGGGTTGCTGAGTGTCACAGTCGCCGACGTCAGTCAGGCCAACTGACATCGGTCAGGTGGAGAGTGGAAGCTACCAACATCGGTCAGGTATTGACCGATGTCAGTCATCCCCAAACAGACAGCGACAGATGTCGGTTGCCTGTGCGGTTCTGAATTGCGAGTTTCAAGGATAGTTTGTTAACGAACTAGTTGTTTGCATGTTAAAGACTAATTTTAGTCTTGAGTTGTGTTTCTAATTATTGTTTGGCATGGGATCTATATAATATACTCATGGGTTGTATTGTAAAGGGTGTTAGATAGAGAAAGCAAGGTTAGCTCCTTCAGAGGGAAGAGAGTAAGGTTGGCTCCTCATAGTGCCAAGTGTGTATGATCAGGTAGATCTATGGGAGAGCAAGATCTGGTAGAAGATCCACAAGGGTGCTGGTATGGAGAATCATAAGGACTTGGTGAGGCAAAGACAAGGGTTCTTCTGAGTATGTAAGATCAAGTTGATATGCAGGTGTGCAAGATCAGGAAGAAGATCTACATGGGTAAGTAAGGTCGATTGATCTGCAGGTGTGTGTGTGTGTGTGCAAGGTCAAAGGAGATCTACGGGGGAGCAAGGTCAAAAGAGATTAGCAACACAATAGGGAGCAAGATCAGGTGAGATCTACTTGGAGTACGTAGCATACTTGTGTACTGGCAGTATTGATACTGACTGGTTGGAGGTGAACAACAACTCTATGTTTGAGTTGTTTATTGTGACCGTAATTGAGAGAGAACTTTGAGGGAAGATTACTAAAAGTCCTAGAGGTGTGGGAAGCCTCAGAGGTGTGAGAAGATTGTGGCATCTTCTTTCTTTGTATTTCCTTCTGGAAGAGTATTAATACAATTGGGTATTGTCTCTCATATTCTGTGTTATTTTTGAATTTCTAGTTACTTGTTACTTCTGGTTAAATTTTGTGTTTAGTTGCTTATACAAAGGTAATCAACTGTGCTATTTAAGAGCTGGGGTCTTGACAATATCAGATTAAATCCAAAGAAGCACTGATTCTAAATGAAAATAAGCATTAGAGAACATTGCTAAACATCTAGTTTTCCATAAATGAAATAAAATGCCCTATCTAATAGAATCAACTATCAAATTCATGTGTAAATATCTCTTCCTTCTTCCTCATATGGGATTGCATGATTTTCTCTTTGTCTTTACTTAAAATACTTCTAAAAATATAGATCTCTAAACCCTTTTGTCGTTTTGAGTGTATTTTGAGTGTAGGATAAGATATAGCAAAAATCTTATATTTTATCATATATCTTGTCCCCTTCTTGTTGATATTGTTCTTTGATATTTTAATTTGTCCTTTGACACATTTCCCCTTTATAATAATTAATTTTGAGTCCTTTCTGAGTTATTTTGGTTTCATTATGCACACCACTAAGTTTTCTATCCAAATTCTAAGAGATTAATATATAAAAATATTTGTTAGAAGACATTTATGATAAGAAGTCTCACATTTTAAGATCTATATAAATTTATAAATTGCTTATACTAAATTATTATAGCTATATCTAAAATATTGGTACATTTTCATGCTTATACTAAGGGTGAGCTAGTAGAAGAAGCATTTATATTTGCATAATAAACATTTCACACAAATACATAGGTGGGAGAACTACATTTGAGTTTAGTCCCTCTTTGAAGCATTAGAAATGTAGCGAAACACTTGGTTTTCAATAGGAAATTGACCAAGGTCAATCCAACTCAATCTCTTTGGCTTGACTCCCTACCCATAAGTGTTTGTGCATGAAACTAGGGTTTGACATTTTAAGTGTATATGCATGACAAAAATATATTGTAAAGATAAAAAAATACACTACTAAAACATTTGCATCACTCAATCAAGTTTCATATCCACACTATAAAAAGATAGAATCGACTATCATACATGTTCATATCATGTTGATCATGTCCTAAGTTAGATATAGTCATTAGATTTTAAAACAAATAAATTATGGTCATTACACATAAATTTTAATCAACCATCATTATGTATAAATCATGTAAGTAAAAAATAATATAATTTTCTCTTTATCCTTTGAATATGTTATTGTAATTTTCAAGCTTACTTGTTGTAAAACATAATTGGCAAAAATCTATTTTGTGCTTATTTACATTAATTCATAGATTAAATCATATTCTGTTAGTTCTATCTAATTTAATGGTTAGTGTCATATTAATCCAATTTTAGGTAAAACAAGAGGAGAAATGGTAGAAGGCCTAAGACCAAGGGAAGATGACTAGTAGTTTCAACACAAGTAGGAGTAGTGGACCATAATTTAGAAAGAGCTTCCTCAAAATAACAAATAATAAACTAGGTTGTTTCCTCAATTTTATCATGAAGAATGATATATGACCTATGAGTAGACTAGATTTACTTAAGATTGCCAATAGAGTGTAATCTATAAATCACATATTAGAATGTGTAAAAGAAAGGGGTTATCATTGAAAATATAGTAATAAAATCACTCAAATAGTATAAGGGATCTATATAATTTATTTAAATCCATCCATAGCAATACTATCCAAGACACAACCAATAAAGCTCTCATCCACCCCTTGCAGTTTGAAAATGAAGTACAATTTATCTAAGGATGTGATAGTAGTAGAGTACATACTAAATATCGGAGTGAGAAGGAAAGATAAATAAATAAAAAATGGAGAACTTCATATGAAAAATAATGGCTTGATCTTGATATTTTAAAACACAACTAACATATATGTGCTAATTGGTAAAAAAATGTCATTAAAGAGTTAGGAAAACTTAAGTCTTTATGTAATAAAAAAGGATGGTTATAAGATTAAAAATGGCTATTTAATAATGAATAAAAATTGAATTTCCTAATGGCATTTAATGAATACAAATATGATCTTAATTATCTCTTATGTGCCATTTTAAATACTTTGAAGAGACGTCAAATTGATGTTAATAATCAAATCACGTGGAATGCAAAATAAAAGAAGGGAATGTTTTGATAAAAGAGTTTAATTGATTTTTAATAAAAAACAACCTTATCTTGTATAATAGAAGAGGATAAAAAGAGTTTTGGAGATCAAATGCTTAAACGCTCCTTAATATTTTCATAAAACAAGTTTATTTTTGAATCTAATAAATTTAATGGGTTTTTCAATCTTTCAAATATTTTCATGCTAACTCCACACCAAATGGATATAGGACATATAGATTTTAAGTTCAAAATGAAATCTACCCAAGAGAGCCAAGAAAAACTTCATACTCACTTAATATCATCTCAGTTTTACGATAATCTTAAAATTTTGAAGGATTAAAATATCTCCTTAGTATCCAAACAACATCAATAAGTTTGAGAAGCTCAGGCTAGTGAAAACATTGTTTACTACTCACAATCTCTTGCTCAATATTACATCGATTGGAAATTATTTTAATCTCCCATCAACAAAAGTTATCTAAGTTTCATCATCATACTTAGATTTATGTTTTTGACATTTTACCTTTGTTTATTTTTAAAATGTAAATGCTTAAATATATATACCTTAGCTGAAGGATGTATGAACAATATAGATCGCATGTCATTATATTTCCCTTGATCTAATGACATGATCCATTTAGAGAAAAGGTAGATGATGTTAGCATTTCAAATTTAATTATGATGTCAATATTCTAGAGACCTTCAAGTTGTATGATCAATTCATTATAAAAATTTGACCTTAAGGATTAAATTTGTGTAGGGTTAGACCCAAAAATAAGTTTAATAGTCAAAATTCAATGTGGTGATTGTGAGTTGTACGATAAATATCTATAAAAAAATTTAGCATGGATCTCACACCATATTATCATCTTCAGATTGATGGAATAAGTTATTTTAAATGAATTAAAATGGCATTGGCCTCCAATAAATAGTTCATATCATTGTATCATCTTTCTAGCACTAGACTCTAGCCATTAAATCCACAACTCATGTAAATGTTTTTTTTCCTTAGTCAGTTATTCTAAGCGACTAGAAATAAAAACATCTCAATGGGACCCTCAAGCCAATTGATCAAGAATATATCTATGATATGAGATATTTTGAATCAAAAGGGATGACACAAAAATTATCATATATTTAATATAATAGATAAAATTTTGATCATTAATTTCCTACCATTCAATAAAATACAATAAAAATGAAGGAAATACAATGAGCTAACCATAAATATTTTGAAATCTACTATTTTGCTATAGGTAGCTAGTTTCTTTGAGGTATAACCCACTGAAAAATTCTTAATTATATATTGTTTATCTTAATTGATTTAAATCAATGGGATGAGTTTATAACCTACAATCAATTTTTAAAATTTATTAGACATGCACTTCTTGTAGTAAACATTCAAGAGCTCCACCATCTTTGAGTAGATTTTTTAATGGATAAGTTATTTGGAGGACCCACTAGGATTTATATAAATGACAAAGGACCATTGATCCACTATCTCAAATATCAAGTAAGATCAAAATAACATAGCTTGCAAGGATAGCATGGGCTATTCTACTTAATGTAATCAAGCATGCAAGTGGATGAAATACCATAGAAGTGAGACTATGTTGGGAAAATATGAATAATTGGTACATTTAGTCACCATCTGAAAGCTACCATAGTTATATATGCATAATTGAATTTCTAAAAAGCAATGAATGCAATTTAGTGTTCTCCCCTACTCTTGTACTTAGCAACTGAGAGTGATTAAATCTTCTCTATGTTTTATCCTCTATGAATGTAATGAGCTCATTTGAGAAAAAAAAAAATTTATAGACTTAATACGTCCTTCAATTCCCAAAATATAAATTTAAGGCTCTATTATTTTTTTATGTAATATTAATCCAAACCTTCTTCTTGAAATAAAATGTATTACGTGCATACTTTGTACAATCAATGATAATTTTTGTGGATCTTGTTAAAAAAATTGATTTTATAGACTTGATAAGTCCTTGAATTCCCAAAATATAAATTTAAGCCTCTGTTATTTTTATATGTAATATTAATCCAAACATTCTTCTTGAAATAAAATGTATTCTATGCATACTTTATACAATCAAAGATAGTTTTTGTGGCTCTTGTTTATGTGCATTATAGCTCTTGTCTTGTTGCTTCAGTTCCATGCCCATATTCAAATTTTATCTTACCTCTTTCACTTTATTTATTTATTTTATGTTCACTTACTTTCTTGCATATTGATAGTTCTATTTTTTTAAAGATGGGGAATAAACCCACTTCTTATTTGCATGCACCATCACTCTTTTTTATGAATTTTTATATATGTTTTCCTGTCAAATTTGTATTTCTTACATTATAGTAGTTTTATTTAGGTAGATTAGCATATAGTATGAAACAAAACTAGCTAACGCTAGAGTTTTTTTTGAAATAATGGTCTCAAAGTAGAAAGAGATCCCATTGTTATGTTTAAAATGTGTGTTGCAAAAAATAACAATACATCAACAATTATTAAATAAGAATTAAAAATTAAAAATAAAATTAATTAATTATTAATATAATATTAGTAAAGGAATGATACTAAAAATTCATAATAAGATTAAACTTTTTTTATTTTTTATTTTTACATCCCAAAAGAAAAAATGTTCTTTTGGGTTTTGCATGAAAACCTAGTAAATTTTTTTGTTTTATTAAGTAGCAATTTAAAAGTGGAATTAGAGAAACATGTAGATATCTATGGGAAAATAAATAAATTTAACAATGGAGGGGAGAATATTCCCCCCATGTCCATCCTATAGGGAAGTAGTGATATGAAGAGCTAAGGGTATAAATAAAAAGAGAACAACAATCATACATGTTGTGGGAAACAAGAGGAGGTTTTGTCTTGGAAGATTAATAAAATAAATTTAGAAGAAAGATAAGATAGCTCAATATCATAGCTATATTTTAAAAATTTAGAGGATAATATCCACATGCTAGAAATAAGAGATTTGATATACATGTTTTTAGGCATGCAAATATTGTTAAATGATTTATTGAATTGGGCCAAGAAGAACTAGAAAACGCATAGATAGTACGAGATCAAAATGTGCCCTAGAGGATAAATCATAGTTATTTTTTTAAATAATGAATATCATGAACTATGTTTTTAGTAAGGATCATGTTTTTTTATAATGATGGCTTATTCATGAAGTATTATCATATAGGACTAAATCCTACAAATGAGATGTTAAACAAGGCCCTTGTATGATTTGTTTGTATGCCCTTATTTAAGAACTATGAATGGAGTACATGTTGAAATATTTGGGAGATTTCATGGAAGGATTCATGTGCACATTAAAAAAATTAATAATCATGGGATCATTAAATTCATGCATATCTACAAAGAACTAGAGCTTGACCAACCCCTTCCAAAAACCATAGCTCTAAAGGAAGGAGACCTTGTGTGGGAAAAGACTATAAAATATGAATGCACACCACTAAATTGTAGACGATGCCATGAATAATGGAATATGATTATGGATTTCCCCATGAAATAAAACCCCATCCCCAACAATATAGGTAGTCAAGGAGATCAAAAAAAGTATGATGGGTTATAAATACCAAGAAATACAAATGTATCCAATAAATTAGTCAAGATCAACAAATAAACCATCAAGGAGAATGAAATTTAGCCAAATATATCAAATTAACATCCAAAAGTGCCTTAGATCACAAATTATTTCATATTTATTGACACTAAGAGGAGGAGAAAAAACTTACAGATATTTGTGGGTTCAAAAATACATTGAAAATATTTAATAGGAAAAAAAATAAAGGGAGACAAAGGTAAACATTGGATAGTGACCTAGGATTTTTAATAGATAATACTCTAGAAGAAAGGATATACAATTGTGAATTAATAGGGAATAATGGAGATAAAGGAAGAAACATCATAGTGTTATTGGAGTGATTGGGAATGAGATTGGAGGTAAAAGGGTTTACTAGTTTAATCATCCAATTTTATAATGAAAGAATATTTAAATGAAACCTAGATTTGGGTAAAAGGTGAATAAAGGAAAAAATCATCAAGATTCAAAATGAAACAATGACAGATGTGGCCAAAAAATCTTATACTATCTTAGAGGAGGAATTATAAAATAGCAACAAGAAGAGAAAATGTTATCAATGATAATTACATCTTAGAATATAAGGGACCTGCATTCCTAAATTAAAATAATAATTATAAATGGTATGATAAATAGAAGAAAACCAAGTATCTTAATACTACAAGAGATAATATTAGATGAGAAATTCCTAAATAGTATGGAGATAAAATTTTGGAACAAGGCTAGAAGCATGGGAGTTAATGTAGAAAGATAATTAGGAGGATTGGCTATTGTCTAGAACCCCAAAAAATGACCTGCACTAGACTCTTGTCTACAATAGATTGAATATCATGATACATATATAGAATTTATTCTTTAATTTCCTTTATGCTTTATAATTTATATGTTCCTTGGCTAAAATATAATATAATCACAACACTCAATGTTTTAAGAGATTATATCTTGAACTATGGTCACTTCAATAACTAATTTGGTGGTGATTTCAATTTTTTCCTTTCTCTATTTGAGAAAAGAGGAGTCTCTTCTTTCTAAGAAAGGTACCGTAAGCCTTTGCAAGTCTTTTTTATGGAGGGTAACATCCATGAAATTCTTTCATATTACAACCTTTTGACTTTAAAAAATCATAAACTAGGGTTTGACTAAATACCTAAAAAAATAAAGTATATATTAGGGTTTATGGAGTGGTTAATATTCTCAAATCATAGGTCATTTAGGATGAAAATTTGGGTCATTAGTCTAAATGGCTAAGAATTCATGAAGAGATTCCACACAAAAAGAGCATGTTTTCCTTGAGAGAATGTGATTAGGTCATCCAAATCTAGAAAATAAAATGAAGATTTAATAATAGGAAAATGATAACATAATGGTTTCTTGTATATTTATATTTTTGATTTACTTACTAATTATGATTGACTTCTAATCATGGGAAAGTAGTGAAAGCAAGCTTGTGAGTCGCTCAAGTATGAAATAGATTGTTTGTGCACATAGGATCACTAACATCAAGCTAAGTAAATTTGTCATTGTTAGTGACTAAGGTTGATGTTATTGTCCTATGTTGTTTTGGCTCATTTTAGTCATACAATCATTTTTTCCTAATTTTAATACATTTGCATGTGCAATTTTGATGATTGACTATGTGTGTAACTCTAGAAATCAACCTCCTCTTATTGAAACCCTAAGTCCACTTGTGAGGGATAGAAACCTATAAAAACATGAGAAGTGTAATGGGATACTTGACCCCAATACCCATGTTGACGATTGACCCCTACCTATTTATCTAATACTCTAAATAGGGAAGTCAAGCCACACATAGTTCTTCCCCTTAATGTGAATTTGAAATTATGATCCTTTTCTATATGAATGTACCTAGAATTTGGCTTTCAATACTTGAAAATATTCACTCTTAACTTGGCTTGGTGTGCTTTATACTTGGTTGATGACTATTCCTAGTGACTAATTTGAAATTTGGGAAGAATAGGGAAGATTTGTTCAATGTGTAGTAATGTATATATGCTTGATAGAAAAGTGTCAAATGAGTACTAAGTGTGGGTTTGATTTGCATTTATAAAAGTTCGTTAGGAAAAAATTTCATGCCACCAACATGCTAGGAAAATGGGTCAACCCATAGGAAAGATTTGAAAATGAAAAATAATCATTGTTTGGTGTGGGTTACTAATGTCACCCCCAAGTTAGTTTCTTTGACAAAATTGTTTGAGCCTAAACTTAGTGTTCAGGAGATAGGAATGTGGATCTAATGATCTTAAGATGTCTAAGTTTATGATATTTATCAATTTTGTCATAAACTAATAAACTCTTATAAGTGTTTGACAAAAAAATGAGAGGGTCAAACTCATTGAAATTATGTGGATGTGGGAGAATAAAAAATAAGAGGCATATATGTACGCATAAGTCATCTATGATGAATGTATCCAAAAGTGATGTTTTTCAAGTGCATAATACCAAATTTTATTATCTAAAAATGTCTGCCTTTTATTTTAGTATTGAAAAGCAATATAAATACTAGAGTAAAAGAATAAGGTATACCTAAGTGTGTAAAACACACTTTTTTTTGGGATATGACTCTAAATTTACAGATTTTATCCATGCCAACCTATGATGAAAATGTTGTTCTCAATTTATGTTTGTGAAATCTAAAATTTGAAATTGAAAATTGAAAAAAAATTAAGAGTAAGGAATGAGTACACCTATTTAGGAGTAAACCATGTTTCTCTGTAACTTGTTGGATTTGATGTTTCCTTGTTAAAGCATCGGATAATTGTGCTTCCATTCAAAAGCACATGGAGAGTCTGGGTGATTATGCCCCAAATTGGTGTAACTATGCAAGCCATTAGGTTGGGAAGATAAATGCCCCAACCTCAAAGAGTGTAGAATAGTGATAAGACCATTGAGCGTCATTGAAACTCAACTACACTAACTCAAATGACTGATCTTGAGACAAAATATGGTAAGGTGGGAACTAAATAATTGGTTCTTTATGTGTAATTCCATTGTTTTTGAGTGTTGTTGAAATTCAACGTACATTACCTCAAAAATCATGAATCAACTGCTATAGACAGGCTTATAGATTCAAGTTTTCTCACTAGTTGGTGCCATTGAATTGTGTTTTTCAAACAAACAACTATAATAGTGTTCACTATAAAAAAGTGTAAATGTGCATGAACAAGTGCCATGCCTCACTAGATCTATGCTAACTAATAAATAATGTTATGCACCTATATGTTAAAATCTAAGAACTTGTATCTCAAATGTATTTGTCTGTAAAAAAATTTAATGTTTATCCTTATAAACCATGTGTACCTACATGTCATATGTACTTAATTATATCTAAACTTGTAATATGTAACTCATGTCTATGTGAAGTGAGTGCACATGCATGATAAATGCCCTAAAAATTTGTATCAATTGTGAATATCTATCACATTTATGAGCTAATCTAATGTCTAAACCATTCTGAATTTCTAAAATACGCATTTAGTACCCAAAATCTTATTTTTATATCCACAAAGGCTTGTGTCTCTATGACAAGCCCACTAATATGCCCCCATTTTGAGATGAGAGATGTAACTTGTAAGTCACACATATTAAAAATAAGATTTAATTGTATCATGTTATTTATACAAATGTTATCATATATAATCATGTTATTATGTGAATAATATGTCATCATAGTAATCTATATATTATCAAAGCATGTATATAACATATGTAATGTAATGCATATAAGTGTTATGTCAATATAAATGTGTCGATTAGGCATGCAGTTGTAACCATCACTAATATAAGAACTGAATAATCTGACATAGTAAGGAGATGCATGATATGAATTATGGAACTACACACAAATGGGAGGTGCATGATATGTATCATATCACTCGCAAACTCAATAATATTATCAAGTTCAATAAGTGAAAAAGCTCAATAAAAAATCTTAGATTAATCCACTCATATGCATGCAGTATAATACATAAGACCAAGGTTGAAAACACGGGACATAACTTTTTCATAATAAATAAGGCCAACAACCACACATAAGGGATATAAATATGTCATAACAAACAAGGCCAAGGGCCACACACATGGAACATAAATTTGTTAAAATAACAAAGGCCAAGGGCCATACATAATAGACAAGCAAGGACTATCTTATCATACAAGATTAACAACATTAATGTAATATAGAACAAGTGAAAACTAGTCTACACTATCTATGTACATCAATTTCACATCATAGTAAAATGGTAGATACATGTAGCACTGTGTAAGATATGAGTAACTAATAAGACATGCGTAAGCAATGTATATAGTTCAACATGGTAAACGATCATATAAATATATAACTTATTATAATATGACCTATGGGATAAGATTTCCCAAGCATTGGCATGGCTATTGAGTATAAGAGAGTCGAACATCTATGTGTCCATGTATGATATTTATGTCATGCATGGCACTCATATACCATGAAATGCATGTGTATATGAAAAAGAATATTCCATCTACAATACATGTGATAAATAACACATACATTGTATAATTTATTAATCATGTCATGTTTAGATCCCAATTTTTTATTTTTTTGAATGTTTTTGTATTTTTGAATTATTTGATTTTTCTATCTTCTTTAATTCATCTTGAAATTTGAAAAGTGATAACCAATGATTGGATCACTAAATAGCCATGGTAAGTGTCTATATTATGTGGTATAAGGGTCATGTGTTGTGATAAAAAGTACAAGATGTAGGTGTATTAAAATCTGAAAAGGAATCATGCATTGTAATGTGGTTGTTGCCATTACTTGTAGGCTCACATGTATGATGAGTCAATCAAGAAGGCTAAGGACTATGTGGGGTCCACTGTATATTAGGAAAATGTATTCGTGCCTATGTAGGACGTTGAACTACCTATGGTGTTAGAATAGTATATGGTGCAATAGATAGTTATATTTGTGAGACTTAAATAACTCTTTGATGTGATTATTTTTATAAAGGTAGCTACCTAGGAGAATCACCTAATCTCATATAAGCTGAGTGTATAGAAATATATTGCATAGGTCTACTAATTGACTGTGCACAATGTTATTGAATAGGTTTAACAACCAACTACGATGGTGGTGGGGGTGGAGGAGGAGATACCGATGGTTGAAGAGGGTACTTATATTGAATACCTGAAATTGTAACTACCTTGTTGCAATTACATATTTGATGCATCGATGCACTGTATATGGTAATGCATAGAGCTTCTATATCCAAGGGTCTCCTAACAACATGTCAAAGACCTTTGTGCTTTTTAAGACTGTAAATAGTGTATCAATTATAAAAAGACTGGCCTGAAGATGTAGCATAATACACCCAAGAGTGTTATGTGTGTTTCCATTGAATCCCTTGACCGTTCTTGTAGTATTTTGTAAATTGTGATGTGTTTATCTGAGTGTATTGAGATGTGTCATTGTGCACATGTTATATCTTGATAAATTTTTAATCATGAAACATATGTATGGGTTGATTATTGACATAAGATCATATGAATATTGTGAATAAATATGAATCATCATCAAAAATCCCATTGTCATCAAATGTAATCATAGGGCACTATGGTAAGATGCATGTAAGTGTACCAATAATCCCATTTATAAGATGCATGGATGTGCATTGTATGCATGATTTACTTTGGAAGTATCTTTATTCTCTGTTACCTCATGTTTGAGAAATGAACCATTGGATATTTTCAATTTGTAGTTTCCATTTTGTTGTGGCTTAGAGTCCTATGTAGGTGTGCTCAACTCAATCATATTGTCATCAATAAGATATTTTTTCTTATGCCTTTACTTGAAACATATGTTTCTATAATTTCTAGGAACTCTATGGTAATCACAGTATGCATTATTGTCATAATTCTTAGGTGTAGCTTTTCTTGCATCAAACTCTTGTGGTGGAGAAAGAGAGATGAGGTTGCACTCAAGTAACTTCATATCAGATTACCCAATATTTTTTATCCTAATTTGGATTATACAAAGCTAATTAAGATAAAAACTTGAATATAATTCAAATTATAAAGTATGACAAATAAGCAAGAATCTGAATTTAAAATACTAAAATATATATGACAAGTGGCATGTGTTAAATATAGAAAGTACTAAAGAGATCAAGATACTTAGCTTTTATGATTTACTAATTGACTGTGATTGACTTCTATCAGTGATAAAGGGTTAATGTAGATACTAAAATTTGAGTTTATATGACATATTAGTCTTGTACATTTGAAAAATACCAATCATATCCCAACCCTTCAGTTTATGATCTTCTTGCTACCAAAAGGCTCGTGTTTGTCATCTCTCTATGCCAAATTACTTATCCTATAGTCCAACCCTAGAATTATGATGACAAATATCACCTATAGCCTATAGTTTTCATAAACCTGATTTTCATCTTGCATAGATAGTTACAATTTCTCAATAGATTTTTACCCTACAAGACACTAGAGTCCATATTAAGACATTAACGTTGACGCTAATGTCTCTACCTTCCAAATGGCTAAAATAAAAATATCTTGATATGTACAGGTTAGCTTATTTATCTTATTTAACTCTTCGATGATATTATTTCAAAAGGTGTGGTATAAATATAAATCAAAGGTCATTCATTATCTATCTAGCAAACACCTTTCAAGCTCACACTACATTACTAAAAATCATTTGCACAACTAAGCTATATTGCCCTATTCTTCTCTATTTCCAAATTATTCATAAGAGTAGTCTTCTTATAGGTTGAAGCATTCAAAGAACAACCTATGATTAACATTTGTCAAGTGAATGCTCCAGACCTAGATCACTATATGCACTCACATATAACATATTATACAATTATTCACACACAAACCCACATAAGGAGAGAAATACATTGGTCCAAGGCCCTCTTTAGCGTATATGGTTATGTAGGTAGTGCTCATTAAAAGATGGGTATTTGAAGTCAACTCAACTTTACTTTAGCCCACTAACCCCTATGTTACAAGGTGACATGCCTTAATTAGAGGACCTAGGGTTTTAAACAAAAGACTAACTCTAGAAATCTATGTGTGTGATGTGAAATGATAACCTACAAGGTGATAATGAACCCTAACAAGTGAAACTAACTATTCCAAAACAAAATTGTATGTTGACCCAAATAGAAGTTTTGAAACTAGGACAGAAGCGTTGACGTTAGCATCTATAGTTTGATGCTAGTGTCTTAGTTGACATAAAGCTAATTTACAGAATTTGATGAATCAAGGTGAATCATTAGATTGTCTTCATCTACACCTATGCTTGTCATATCTTCCTACTCATCATTACATAAGCTAAATATTATTTATCTTTCACATTCCTACTTTCAAAATATTGTTTGGCATTATACTTCTCTATATTTAGCATATTCTCAAATTCAATATATTTATCAGAATATTGTAAATATAGATTATTTAATTGGCCTAATTTATAATTATGTATTCCATAATTGATTGGGCTATTCCCCTACCCTTAACACAAAAAGGTTTAGATAGTTGGAAGCAGGGTTATGAGTTGCTTCGATTTGGAACTATTTTTTTATGCACGTAGGGTCACTAACCTCAAGCTAAGATAGATTTCTTGACATTAGTGATTGAGGCTGATGTTATTATCTTGGGTTGATTTGGATCTCTATGATTGTACAGTTAGTTGTGCATGTTTGTGATACTTTTGTATGTGCAATCTTGATGCTTGACTCTATGTGTGACTCCATAAGTTAGTGCCATTCTCCTTGAAACTCTAGGTCCACTTGTGAGGGGTAGAAACCTATAAAAACTTTAGAAGTATAATGGGTTGAGCTGACGCCAATCATCCCCATTAATGATTGACTGCTACCTATGTATCCAATACTCCAAAGAGAGACGTCAAGCTACACATAATTATTTCTCTTAATGTGAATGTGTAATTTTATTCATTTACTATATGCATGCATATAGTGTCTAACTTTTGAAACTTGGAAAAAATATTGACTTAGCTTAGTTTGATTTAGACTTGGTTAATGATTTCTCCTAGTGATTGATTTATAATTTGGAAAGAATAGGGCAAATTTTCTCAACGCACAGTAGTATATAGATGCTTGATAGACAAATGTCAAGTGAGTACTAAGTGTGGATTTGGTTTGATTTTATATAAGATCGTTAGGGTAATTTATCATGCCATTGACATGCTAGGAAAATAAGCCAACCAAAAGGAATGATTTAATTTTAAAAAATATTCATTTTTGGGCATAGGTCACTAACATCACCCTCATGTCAGTTTTAACAATGAAACTATCCAACCCTAATGTTAGTGTTTAGGAGATAATAATGTGTATTTGATGATCTAGAGATATTTTTAGTATGATATTTAGTTAGTTTGTCATAGATTGAGAAGTTCATGTATATGTTAGATTGCAAAATGAGAGGGTTAGACTCATAGCAAGCATGTGGATGTGGGAGAATGATGAATAAGAGGCATATATGTGTGCACAAGTCATGCATGGAGAAGGTAAGTCAAAATTGACATTGTCAAGTGCCCAATACCAAAATTTAGTATTTACACTATAAGACAAATGACAAATTGTTTAAATAATTTTTGGCTTACACAAAAATTATATCTCTATTTAGTTATTCAAATTTGTAATTTTTGAAAAAAAATATATTTTTCTTAATAAAATCATGTAATAAAAAAAAATTCCTCGCCTTATTGTCCCAACAATCCACCTACATCTTTTCTATTTCAATTTTAGAACTCTTGTTTTCACTAAAATTGTAAACTATCTTCTGCACCGTAATTTTGTAAAATGGGTTCACAACTTGCCTTAATTTTGTTTTATGTGAATATGGAAATTGAGACATCTTTAATTCACTTTTCCCTAGTGGCACAAATATTAACACCACATTTTACGTCATTTTAGCATCACACAACGAAAACTAAATAAAAAATAAAAAATGATGCAAAAATGACCCATTTAACATCGCAAATTGTACTTCATGTACTAATGATATGTCTTAGGGACTATGTTAAACCAAATAATAGTCAAAATATATTGTTATTTGTCAGGGCCTTAGAAAATAACAATATAAAAACAACAAACTTCAATGATTGCGGATATTCCAATACCATGCAAATTAGTGTCTTATAATGTGTGTCTAAACATAAACTTGTGTGCTTCAATAAATGCTTTAATGATACTTAATTTCTTTTCCAATACTTGCAAGTGCTCAATAGATTGATGTAAATGATAGATACTTTGTTCTTAAATGAATTATACTACTGGTGTATTTATATACAAATTCAAATTATGATTTTATTGGTACGTAAATTGACATAATTACAAGGTAAAAAATATGAAATAAAAAAAATAGAGTGCACTCTCTCCTTAAAAAACCATAATAAATTCCCAAAACTACACTAACAATCCAAACTATCTAGAAAGTTAATGCACATTCCAAACATACCATTCTAAATATAATATATACATAGAAATACTATAACAACCCATAAAATACAATAATAAAATATTTCTAATTATACAATATAATGTCCATAAACTATTGTTAGTTAAAAAGTGGTTCTATAAAAAAGAGGCTCTTAAATTTTCTTAATAAATATTACATATTAATTTTAAAAATATTTAAAATAAAAATAATCTCATAATATATAAATTTTAAGTGTATGCTACAATTTTTTTAGAAAATAATATTTAAAATTAATATATTTTTAAGTAAAATTTAATCATTTTTAAATTTACAAAATAAGAACATTTTATTCCGACTCATTGAAAATAGGATCAAGAGGGCCCCTATGGAACCCCAGCCTAAGAAAGTTCTATTAGTGTTAAAAAGTATTATTGTGTTGAATATAGGCAAGGAATCTGCTTCCATCAACTTTGATTGTGTGTTTGGCATCTTTATGCAGCTCTGTATTTTTATGAAATAAGATTACAAGTTCTCTTGTGAAGCTGGTACGAGTGATTGCAAATTTTATGAGAAATGGCGCCAATTGATCCTCACTCCTTCACAGACTCGAGCCATCCCCTCACAACCCACATCGATCTTTCTCTCTTCCTGGATTTTGACAGCAAAACAATCGATGGGTTTGCAACCTATTCTCTCCAACACCCCCACACAGGGACTCTCTTCCTCGACACCAGATCCCTCACAATCCACACAGTTACGGACGCGCCCTTGTCCAATCCCATACCATTTACTCTAGAAAACCATTCAGATCCCGTCAAAGGCACCCTTCTCAACATCTCTCTCACAGGCCAAACTTCTTTCCACATAACATTCAAAACCCATGAATCTGCTTCAGCTCTCTAATGGCTGAACCCATCCCAGACTGCAGGAAAAAGCCTACCGTATGTTTATACCCAGTGCCAGTCAATCCATGCTCGTTCAATATTCCCTTGTCAAGACACACCCAGAGCAAGGATTCGTTATTCTGCTCTGCTCAACATTCCCCACCAAATGAGCTCTGCAATGTCTGCTGCCCACATGGGTAGAGCTGAGCCCTGCACTGGAGAAGCCAATGGAGCATGCCCTGATAACAAGTGGGTTACCCATGGAAGAGTTGTAGAGCATTTCTCCACGCACCAACCCATACCCCCATATCTGTTTGCATTTGTGGTGGGGAATATAGTATTTGGGGAAGTCGGTCTGAGGACTAGAGTTTATTCTGAGCCTTCCCCTGTTCTGGAAGCTGCAGAAAGAGAATTTGTGAACACAGAGGAGATGATCAAGCAGGCCGAGAGCCTATTTGGGGAGTATGATTGGGAAAGATTTGATCTTGTGGTATTGCGCCCCGGTTTTCCTTATGGTGGAATGGAGAACCCCAGGCTTGTTTTCTTGACACCCACAGCAATTGTTGGGGATTTAAGCGGAGGGCAGATTGTGGCTCATGAACTTGCCCACAGTTGGACTGGAAATCTTGTCACCAATGCCACAAACAATGACTTCTGGATGAATGAGGTATGCATTATTTTTCAGTAGTGTATCTCTTAAAGGTAGTACCTCGAACAGGAACAAGTTCCTGCTTTAGCAAATCTCAAGAGAGAATTTATCTGTAACTACTTCACTCAATTCTCAAGTTCCACCCCAGCTTACGATACCGTTAATTCCGATAGAAAGATATGCTGGTGCAAGTCCCAGCCGTTTGAATTGACCATTTTATGATAGAAAGGCTGTCCCTGAATTCTGATAAAAAGATAGTTCCTATTGCCGGATGCAAGTTCCTGTGGTGTCAATTGCCGCTATTAAGTGGTTCACTTTAATAGTTTCAATCGCACTGCTTCACCCTTGTGAGCATCTAATTAGTGCCAACTTGCCAAATTGACCATTTAAGCTCATGTGAGATGGGTTCTTGTGAACCATTATTCATGAAAGATGGGTCATGAAGATTGATTCAGCATTATCACAGACAATTTCCAAAAAAATGATATTACATAATGATACGCTGCAAAAGCAAAAACTAATATACTAAAGAGAATCATACATTTAATGCATGCATCCATAAAACATTCGTCCATGAATCTGTCGGTTCAGAATCCATCTTTAACGTCACTCAATTCTCACGTTACAGTTTACACACTGACTTCTATGTGCGTACTTGATTACATCTGGCCCTTTTGCATCGAGTTTGCATCAAGTCCTAAGTAATTACAATCAGACATAAAATTGCTTTCTTTATTCTTCTCATCCCTATTTTCTACTCTCCATTCTACTTTCATCATGTATCTGTATCTTTAGCAAAGTTCCTTTACTTGCTTTCCTGAGTGAGCGTGACGGTGAAGGCCTGCATTCCTCTCCTAGAGGCGCAAGTTTGAATCCTTAGAAAGGTAGGGTATGTATGCCATGTTGTCTAAACACAGTCTGCTGTGTGGGGTGGTATCATATGCTGAATTCTACCCTCTAGTATAATCACAGTTAGGTGTGCAGGGCACAAGGAATTGTAGACCTTAAAAGGACCTTTCATTTCCAATAAATCTCTATTCTTGAACCAAAAGAAAACCTCCAACCGGTATACTAATTTTAAGATGCCCCCGTATCAAATTTTGCTTCCGAAAAATGGAGTGGCTTTCATTTCCTAGTGGTGGTTTGAAGGCTTTAAGTTTTGAAGGGTTTTTTCAGGGTTTTACAACTTATGCAGAACGAAGAATCGTGGAAGTGGTACAGGGCAAGGAGCATGCTGATTTGAGCATTGGATTGGGATGTGCTGTTTTGAGGGAGGATGTACAAAATTCCAGGGACAATATGGGACTTACAAAGCTGAAAACAAATCAGGAAGGGATTCATCCTGATGATATTTTCTCCAGAGTGCATTATGAGAAGGGCTTTCATTTCCTATGGCGTATTGAGCGTCAGGTAGATACAATCATCATTTTCTTTGGTTGCTGATTTATATATCCCCATGTCAAGCGTTTTGTGATTATTTTTCTTTTTGTAAAAGACCAAACTTTGATTTTGAACCGATGACACTCTGGGCTCAAAAGGTACCCCTACTTATTTGAGCTGCTAAGACTAGAGCCAACACCCAATAGGCATGGCAAATCCTCTTGCCATGTATGGAAAGGTGAGACAGTAACAAACTACTGGACTACTACTGTCATAGGGTTGATATGTTTCCTCCAGTGATTAGGTGTGATCTCTAGGTCAAGAGAATTGCCTGGCCTCTCGTCACCAGTATACTCCCTGAGCCTTATTGGCTCAAAATAAAAAAAATCCTGTTTTAAGTATCGTTTTGGAGGGTATGCACTAGAGTTAGGAAGACAGTCCCAATGTGGGAGAAATCATCCCATCTTGCCAACAGGTAAAGGTCTTAGAGGAATCATCCTATCCAACAAAGGGTAAGAGCTATGTTCTAAGGGCGCATTGGGAAACAGAAAAAAGGGACACCTATAAGCACTCCTAAAATCTTAGGAATAGTAGGTAACCGGCATGGGGACTGGGCAGGAGGCTGGGCAGTGGGTACATGCGCCCATGGAAAATAAGGCAAAAGAATAAAATTACAATAGGATCGCCCATGCATCCCCATGCATTCCTTGAGATACATAGGATCTACCCAATTCTAAATGGAAGGATAAAACTCATTTCCATAGGGAGATGATAGTTAACCAACCAGTCATCTTGAACACTATCACACACGGAGCTGAATTTCCTTTTCATTTCATGTTTTATTTGTATTTTTTTGGCAGTAAATGCCTTTGATGTGCTTCCATGAATGCAGTTTGGTCTGTTTTCTGTTTCAAACAATGTAAGGAAGTTTGGGTTTAGTGTAAGTCATCTGAAAAGCGAAAATTATGTGTGAGTTCAGGTTGGACGCCCTGCTTTTGGCGAGTTCTTGAAGAAATATATTACAAACTTCAAGTTTCAATCCATTGACACAGAGACATTCTTAGACTTTTTGAAGAAGAATCTGCCAGGCATAGAGATGGAAATTGATTTGGATGTTTGGATACATGACACTGGCATTCCTCCAGATTTCATGGAACCAGATTCCACAATCCATGATAAGGTTTTGGCTGCATCACACGACTTTGCAGCTGGCCGGATGCCTTCTGATGAAGATGTTATCAGTTGGAAGGGTTGGGAGTGGCAGCTTTTCTTGAAGAATCTGCCTTATAGAATAGAAGAATCCCAGGTGTGTATGATTCTCATGTTCTATCTATCAATTTAAAACATGCGAATATTTGCATCCAACCTGTTCCAAGTAAAATAATTCAATAAAGAATACATTGATTTGATGAGAAGGGAGACCCAACAGTTTACAGCCATACAATGAGGGCCACTTAACTGATTACTGTTTAAAGTGCAGATATCAGCTCTGGATGGACGGTTTCAATTTAGTGAAAGCAACAATTGGGACATTAAAGTGTCATTCCTGACAATTGTTGCATATTCGGGTTATACATATTTATTTGGGAAAATCGAGACATGTCTTAAAGAAGTTGGAAGGATGAAGTATCTTAGGCCACTTTACACAGGCTTGTTGCAAAGCAACTCAGGGGAAGAAGGTAAGAAGCTTGCTAGAAGAGTATTTGAAGAAGCCAGAGATTCATATCATCCTATTCCGCAGGGAGTAATGGAGTCTCTTTTCGCCAGATTTGCTTAATTAGATTAAAACAATTAATTAAAACTACCCACCCTTGTGATAATGACGATGCATAGATTTGCCTTGTAGGACTTGAATTTCTATGATTTTGTTCAAGTCCATCAAACTTTGTGATAACTATGTAATTTGTTTACTCCTAAAGATCTGTTCTAAATTAATAATCAATAGTCTAAGCTACTATACATAATATTTCCTTCAACCACACTATATATTTGTGATTATGCATGTTGGACTTCTGAGTGTAAACATGACAATCAGTGGAAAGAAAAAAAAACACATTATTCTAATCAATGTAACAAAACCTTGCCCCAAAATTGTTGTACTTTGTGGGCCTGGCTATCACATTCTTAAGTAAAAGGAAAGCAAAGCAAAGTTCTTTTTAAGGTCTATGATACTGCGTGTCCTACCTATCTGTAGGGTAGTTTAAAGTATATGAGACTACCCCGTATTTTCAATAAGGGGACATTTAACTATGTTTCACATAAGAAATGATATTGATGAGAAGATACAAACCTTCAATTTTAGAGGTACCAGGTCTCTCTGTTAAGTATCATTAAACTACAATCAATGCATAGGAAGAACTCCAAAACATTTTGTAGATAAATTATCATCCTCGTGACTGCTAAGGATGGAAATCCTTACCACTATACAAGAAATGGATGATCAAAATTAATTTGCAAGAGTTTTGAGACAATTTTGACGTACATGTGAAGTATTACAAAACCAACTTCTAGAAGGGAAAAATGCAAAATGTGCATGGACACCAAATATGGTATTTTTGGTACAGATTTTCTATAGTGATTAATTGAATTTAACTGCCAACATATATAAGATTACTGTTTTTCTATTTAAAATGTGTTTTAATGGTAAAGAAGGGAAGGGAAGCCTTGCACTATAGAACATTTCCAGATTTTTAATAGTATATCTAAATTCTATCTAAATCATTCTATATATTCCATAAACATATTTAAATAATTCCAAAGACCATATAAAATAATTGAGATAAAATTTTAATGAATTGTAAAAAATCAAAAAAAATTCTAAAGTGTTATTGTAGAAAATGACTCAAATACCAGTTTATCATCTTATTTTTAGTCCTTGCAAAAGTAAGAACTATAGGTTTCACTTTTTTAATTAGTCATTTTTGCTTCAGCTTATCGCTTTTTTTAAATACATATAGTTTTAATAATTCCAAAATTTTCCTAAAGTTTTTCCAAAAAATAATAGAATATTCAGAGAGATGTATTTAAAAATATTCTTATGCTAATATCATAAACACTTAATACCCAGACGGCTCAAGCCACTTTTAATTATTACATTCATTTTTTTATTATAAAAATTTGCTATGAATAATAATTATCTCAATACATGATTTTAAAAAACAATATTACAGTCCCCTAAGGAGTGCCAAAGTATTAAATACTGTCGTAAAAAAATTAAAAGACTAATAGCAGAAGTGGCACGGAATATAGGTCATGCCTGGCAAATAAACAATCCTTGTCATGATTGGACTGTCGTTAACAAGTTGAAACCACCAAATTTGCAGGAAAATTACATCAACGTCAACGAATTCTCAAGATGAAAATAGATCGTTTGTATTCCCTCGACACTGATAGAAAGATGATTGTTATGGAATGGGCTTAAACATATTAACTGATAACAAGGATTTGAAGGCAAAATATGCATTTTCACCTTTAATCCCCATTGACAGAATTTGTATGGTCAACACTATACTTGATCATATTCTAAGGTCCATCACAGGGTTTGGCTTGGACTTCTCTAGATTGGCACACAACAAAGGAATTATCCTTCAAAACAGAACCAATGAAAACAAAACAATGCAGTAAAAAGAGAACATTATCGTAAAAACTTAATTAAAAGGAGCCCACTCCAACCAAGTAGCTTAAAAAGAAAGAGTTCCATACAGCTCAAATTTTCCGACGGACTCAATAGTAAACATATAACAGAATGACTTGTTACCATCAAATTGCGAACAATATACAGATCTAAAACATGAATTTATATAAAACAATGCCTTCCTATAGATAAAATGTAGATATTTATAAAATTATATACCTTCCTCACTTCATGGGATTTAGTAGCTTGAAAGGATTTATAGCATCCAACATCCTTGTCCATCTGACCAGAGGTTGGAAAATCAACTGAAGTAACTACACCTCCATCAGATGCACTATTATTTGTTCTAACATCAAATTTGAACTTATCATCTGTCTTAGATACAAGTGTTCCTTTCAGTTCTCCAGTGGCATTTAAAAGCCCATCCACTTTATTGCCTCCATCTTTTGAATCAAAAAACCATTTTCTTGGAGAAGCAAGGTCAATATTATCTACAAAAAGCCTTACCCTGCAAAATATTACCATCTCCATCCCTTGCAGGAGAGTCATTATCTGGTTCTAATGAAATCCCAACCTATGAACTGACCTCCATAGCCTCAGGTGTGTCTTTGTCTTTTCTAGACTCCTCTGTTTCTTTCGAAGGCAAACCAAATTTTGGAGAATATGTGGGTTGTTCCTCTTTCTCTGCTTTCTCAAAATCTTCCCTTTCAGAAATGTCCAATGGAGAAACTTCTAGCAGAGTTTGTTGATTTCTATCACCTACAGAACAAAAAGCTACAAACTATTCAGATATCCATAAGTAATGTGTTCAATTTATCCTTCAAGCTTGCTTTATTATTGAAATTCTATTTTTCTGTGGGCAACATGGCCAATAGATTGTCCGCTATAAGTCTATAATATTCAAATTTGAATATTTGGTGACAATAATTGTTCTTCCCCTTTTAAATTGCTAGAAAGAAGTGGCATTCCTTTTTCGTTCGACAGTATTTTAATGTTCCTAATGTTTAATGTCCGATAACTGGGATTCTTTTGCTGAAGTTATCTTTCTTGAAAATCAGGCTTAACACAGAGATTCACTTAAGGGTCTATACAATATACATGATGACATCATCTTCCTATGAACTCAATGTCTATCATTCAGGATAAATTGCTCTAATAAAAGTTGTAAAATAAAATATTATTCTGATTTACCATTCATGTTAGTGCATTACAGATACAAATAATAAAATAAAGCACTAGAACTCTCATGAAGCATTAGAGCAGATAACACTTTCTGTTCCTAAATGATATTGTTTCATTTCTTCGCTAAAAATTCAGAAGCAAACATCTAATTATGTGTCCTGCATATTTGAAATTTATGAATTATATGAACAAGAAACTTAATATTTATCCTGTGTACCAGCCAATCTCCATATAAGCTAGTCTCCACATCTTCATTCAATACAATTTTGACTTGAAATCACAATATTAAACAACTAAAATCACGATTTTTTACAACAAATACATGAGCCAGATATTGGCATACATTCCTGGTGATTAGAAGACAACAATGTGTCTCCATCATCTAGCACTTTAGAAACAGATGGCATGTGAAATTCTTTAACACCCTCTGGAGTAGCACAAGTATCAGTCATTTGTACCGGTTTGAGACATGTGTCAGTCATAGCTTGCCCTGCAGGCAACGTAGCTTCTTTAGTATCCTGAACAAGCACATCACCAGCATTATGTTCACCTGTTTCAGCCCCAGTATGTGAAAGAATTGGCATCTATTTTCAGTCAGGGGGATCGATAAGCTCTTCCATGATTTCAATTTCCATAGAAATTCCATTGATCACTTACAGTTGAAACTGTCATCATCCCGTCTTTTCCTTTTCTGCTGAACTGTCACATTTCACACACATCTCATATCTATGTGCAAACAAGTGGATGAATCGGAAGCGGTGGCTTAGAACCCTTTCTGACTTGCTGTTGGGTTCAGGCTTCCGAGATTGTGCCACGTGGCACAATATCGGAAGCTCGAGGATTCAGAACACTCCGTTATTCTCAACTTTCATCCGAGCACTGAGTCTCGGAGGACGGCTCGCGGAGCTCCCGGAAGTTCCAATCACACTGAAATCAATTCAAAAAGAATCAACACGATGATGACACTTGTCATCAATTTAGGAAGGCGAGGATCCTTTGAACTCGGATTTGATCGTGAGAAACTTAAATAGAATTCGATACAGTCGATCGGCCGAGGATCAACGAGAACCAGACATGTGTCGCCCATCTCGGAGATTTTTTCCCTATCGAATTACACTGTACGTTATTTTCAGTTTTTCCCGTGAAAAAAATGAAGGCATTTTCTTAGATTTTTTTAATGATTTCTGAAAGTTAAGTTCGAACCATTTTGAAACATTTTGTAAGCATTTTCGTTTGTTTGAAAAAAATTCAGGGATTTTGTAAGCATTTTCGTTTGTTTGAGAAAACTTGAAGCATATTGTGAGCCTTTCCATCTGTTTTGAGTTTTTTTTAACCATTCATTTGCATTTGTTTGAGAAAATTCGAAGCATTTTCTTTTGTTTATACAAATTTTGTTGTTTTTACTTAGATTTTGTTTGATCCCCTGTTTTGTACAATGAATTTTAAAGCACATTTTTTCGAACTGTATTTTATGTAATTTTAAAGTCCTTTTTCTGCCTGTAAAGTAAATAATTTTCCTGATTTAGGTTAGATCTTTATGCTCTCTCTCTTTTTTTTTTTGGGTTATATTTGTTTAATTTACGGCTTAGGATTTGTCTTATTTTTCAAGGTTTTACTATAATAAGAAGTGCCATATTTGTTTGGATTTGTTTTATCCTGGACTAATTAATTTATGTGCTTTTTGGTTAAATTTATAAAATATTTATTTTTGTTAATTTATAATGTATTAGGTGATACATATTTACTTGAATTTGTTTTGGAGTGAAAACATTGCATAGAATATAGAAATAATTCTTCGATAACTCGAGTGAACATCCACAATACATGTGGCACACATTTGACAGTTAGGGGTAAACAAAGCATAAACAACACAACAAAAGATTCCCGACTCTCAGTTCAATGATGACCCTCCATGAGTCACCATTTGCTTTAACTGGGTTACTAAAAGGAAGCGACTCATCGAAGTACACATATGAAGCCCAGTAATTGCAAAAGACAAGTTCGGTATAGCTAAAGCCTCCTAGTGGCCCAAGATTCAGACGCGTGTATTCATCTCGAGGCCCCAGGGTAGAATGGACATACAATGGAAAGTAAAGAGGGCCCGACAGTTGAATGCCAAAATTGAGCCACATGGCTCAATCTCGTGAGATCTAGCCTCAGCGACCTTAGAGAAATGAAAAGGCGATACTTGTCATGAAACTATGCAAATAAGAAACCCAAATACATAGTCAAATTTGATAGCTTTTGCAAAGACTTGAATATAGCGAAGAGACATCTATTCTAGGTAGAATCAGATATGACTATTGTCCTACTCAGTCTGAACATTGCCCTGATCTCCCATAATTTTTCATGGCGGTTTCACCAAATCCATACAAAACCCACATTTTCAACTCCAATGCCATTGTCTTATGATGTCAGCATTTTTTCCACCGATAAAAACTCACACATAGTCAGGCTAGTGCAACTCCCACGTTGACCATCACTAAAAGGTTTGGTGTTTACAACTGTAGCTTTTCGAAACAAATTGAGCAGACTTCTTTCAACAACATCAACTTCTCCATTTGTGAATTAAACACCACCACTTTCCTCTGATTTACCTAGTAATTACTTTGCCAACTGCTCTATTTCAAGACTAGCAATAGTTTCGAACATCATCACAAATTCACAATATTACTATTACTAAAGGCATGGACTAGCCGCTACCTGACCCTTGTTCAAACACAACCACTATACACCAATACTCATCATTGGCTTTGTAAATACATCCCTTTCCAAGGATGGAGGGACAAAAAAAAAAAAAAAAACAAGAGTCAAGAAAAAAATATATTTACAACCATTTTTTACATTCGACTATGAATTGTTATCAAAATTTTATAAACCAAGCTAGATGTTTTGGATCAGATAGCGATGCAACACAATCCAATGGAAATTTTTATAGGTTGATTGTGGACTAACGAAAAATTCAAATGGACAATAATTTGATGTTTACTTAAAGGCTAGTACCCATGATTTTATACATTAAAATTCAAAACATGTGGTTTGATGCAAAATTGTAGAATATAGCTAAATTGTGGACCAAATTGCACAAAGATATATCCTATTCGTTGAAGCCAATGTTGGTGGTCCCAAAGTCTTCCTAAGGTAAAGGTACAATAATGAATGTGACATTGACACAATTGTAATATGATAAATGAATTACAATTAAATGCGACACTAATTACTTGATTACTTATATTAACTATGATATGTAGAATATAGTAACAATGCTTAATTGCTTATGTTAAATTGATTAACTGGGAAGAGACAAAGGTTATAATACAATTTGAAGACAACCCCCTGAGTTTGAACTTGTAGATCTCGTATCTGGAAATATTAGCAACCTTGCCTAGTGTATGGAACTAATTAGGGTTAGATGTATAAAGTTTTAGGGATGCTTAAAAAAATCATTGAGAACATCAAGTGCTTTAGACATTTCCCAAGAACGTCAAGAATGCTTCAGATAGATGGCATACATGCTTTGAAATAAATTAATGATTGTGTTCCCCTGGGTTTGATTTTTTATTTCCTCACCTTGATCTTGGCATTGTGACATTTGTATACTTGTAAAACAAAATTTATTCCTTATCCTATGGAAACTCCAATCACACTTGTGATATCTGAAATCTAAGGAAAACAATGTGATATTAAGGCCCTATTTTAAGGATTAACAAGGCACAAACACCCATCTAATTCTCAGGGCCCTAAGAGTGTGAGCCACAATTTAAATAATATCAAAAGTAGTAAATTTCATAAATAAAAATAAATGAATAAACCTAAGATTGTCTACCAAGAGTGATCTACGATAAATTCTAGATTCAAACAATGATAAATGTTATAATGATTGCTTGATCTCTCTTGAATGCCTTTGAGTTCTCACTAAATTCGTTTTGAATGATTGCTATATATTATGTTTGCTTAGTCTTAAATGAACTACAATGCTTGCATATTTATAGACAATTGAATTCAAATATGGACCACTAAGCATACAAATCAACATCTAACAACTAAAAGTGAAAAAGACAATACAAAAGGGACGAGTTCACCTTGACTAGATGGAGACTAAAAGAAGGGCCCAAAAGCATTAGGGATGCTACTGATAAGTGTTAGGAGCATTAGGGATGCTTTGGACACACCTTGAAACATGAAAGAGAAAGGGAGGGTGTTTGCGTGCATGCATGTGTGTGTGTGTGTGTGTGTGTGAGAGAGAGAGAGAGAGAGAGAGAGAGAGAGAGAGAGAGAGAGAGAGAGAGAGAGAGAGATTTATCAATTCCCTAAGGGTGTGAGCCACAATAGATAATTTAAAAGACAATAAATTTCATAAATGAAAACAACTTAAAAAATGAGTAAACCCAAGGTTGCCTACCAAAAGTGATCCAATGAAATGCTAGCTTCAAATAATGATAAATGCTCTAATGATTGCTTGATCTCTCTTGAATGCCTTTGAGTACTCAATAAATTATTTTTGAATGGTTGCTAGATATTGTGTTTGCATAGTGTTAAATGAACTACAATGCATTTATATTTAAATATTATTGAATTTAGATAATGACCAATAGGCAGACAAACTGACATTTAACAACTAAAAGTGAAAAAGATAATACAAAGGGTATGAGTGCATCTTAACTAGATGGGGACCAAAAGAAGGGACCAAAAACATTGGGAATGCTACTAAAAAGTTTTAGGAGCATTAGGGATGCTTTGGACACACCTTGAAACATGATAGAGAAAGGGGGGGAGAGAGGAAGCATTGAATCCTTAAGGAGTAGGACCCTGTTTTAATGATTACCAAGGCTCAAACACCATCTAATTATCAGTTCCCTAAGGGTGTGAGCCGCAACATAGATAATTTGAAAAACAATAAATTCAATAAATAAAACAACTTAAGAAATGAGTAAACCCAAGGTTGTCTACCAAAAGTGATCCAATGAAATGCTAGCTTCAAATAATGATAAATGCTCTAATGATTGTTTGATCTCTCTTGAATGCCTTTGAGTTCTCAATAAATATTTTTTGAATGATTCCTAGATATTTTGTTTGCTTAGTGTTAAATGAACTACAATGCTTGTGTATTTATAGACAGTTGAATTAAAATACAGACCAATAGGCTTTCAAACTAATAATTAACAACTAAAAGTGAAAAAGATGATACAAAGGAGGCGAGTGCACCTTGACTAGATGGAGACCAAAAGAAGGTCTCACAAGCATTGGGGACACTACTAACAAGTGTCATGAGCATTAGGGATGCTTTGGACACACCTTGACACATGTAAGAGAAAGGAGTGGGGGCGGGGGGCGGCGGGGGGCAGCGCGGGGGGGGGGGGGGGGGGAAGAGAGAGAGGAAGGGGGAAGACTTTAGAAGTAAGGACCTATTTTAATTATTAATAAGGCTCAAACACCATCTAATTATCAGTTCCCTAAGGGTGTGAGCCACAATATAGATAATTTCAAAACAATAAATTACATAAATAAAAACAACTTAATAAATGAGTAGACCCAAGGTTGTCTACCAAAATTTATCCACATGAAATGCTAACTTCAAATAATAGTAAATTCTCTAATGATTGTTTGATCTCTCTTGGATGCATTTGAGTGCTCAATAAAATATTTTTGAATGATGTTTAGATATTGTGTCTACTTAGTGTTAAATGAACTACAATTATTGTGTATTTATAGATAATTAAAATCAAATATGAACCAATAGGAATGCAAATTAACATCCAACAACTAAAAGTTAAAAAGATGATACAAAGGGAATAGATACACCTTGACTAGATGGAGACCAAAAGAAGGGCCTAAAAGAATTGGGGATGCTACTACACACACACACACACACACACACACACACACACACACACACACACACACACACACACACACAGAGAGAGAGAGAGAGAGAGAGAGAGAGAGAGAATAAGGGTGGGGACCATCAACAGTATACATACACACCAATAACATGTAATTTAAACCAATAACTGCTAAATAGGTAAGCACACTAAACACATACAAATTAATGACTAATAAGTGCATTGGGGTTATTTTATGTGTTTACATTTTCCACAGTTTGAGGGGTGTGTGTGTGTGTGTTTGTAAGTATAAAATGATATATAAAAAGGATATAACTATAAGCATGGATCTATAGAATAGAAGTTGATGTACTTGGGAACTTGCAAAACCAATCTTCTTTTTTGTACATAGAAGGGTAAGTGCCAAATAAGCATGTGTTATCAAATTTGGGAATCAAGAGGTATTAAATCCTAATCAGACAAATCATTGCTTAAAATAAAAATGTTATAGATATGCAATAAATATCACAAATTGATATAAAACTTACTAAATTTGGAAAGATGCTAAAAGGGGAAATTAGCAAAGAAACACAACTTAGCTGGAAAATAGGAATGGAAGACTGTAACTACAACTGTGAAATCGACTATGTGACCACATAATGACGTTGTGGATCAAGAACAATATTTCACTTAGAATGGAATAAGACTGTTAGAATTAGACATGGGCAACATATGTTCGTGTGCTTAGGGTGCATCAACATCCTTTGAGGATTTGATCTCTTTGATTGATAAAATGGGAATGCAAGACTGTAAGTGCAACTATGAAATCAAATGTGTGATTATATATTAATGCTATGAATCAAGAATAATATTTTTCTTATATCTCAGATAAGGCTACTAGAATTGGACAAGGGACACCTGTGTTGGTGTCATTAGGGTGCGTTGGTGTCTTGTGAGGGTTTGAAATTTCATTTCACCTATATGTTCTATTTCATTGTGTGAAATCTCTCAGTCTATTAAAAAAATAACTATGTGCCTTCTTCTTTACTTTTAACCCTGGCTCAATTAACCACAAATGATAATCAAATAAAATTGAAAAAGGGATTAGTGGTTGAAGTTGTGTTGGACCTCAACACCCACTGTGTTGAGCATTTTCTACATATCAATACTCTGAAGAGGGATCAAATTCCATGTATTTATCCCATGCTATGGTGGTGTGTATGTTTAAACTTAAAATTTAGATGAGGGAATATAGGGTTAAATGGATAGAGATAACATAATGCACAAGGATGGTAGATTATCTCTAAATCAGGCTAATTATTTGTGATACTCAAATAAAATATATACTAAATTTATTATGCTTAGATGATAAAGATAGAAAGTACAACTATGTTAGATATTACAATGATAATGAAAAGAAGATAATTAACTAGTTCTGATGCTAATACATATCTGGATCTAGAATTAAAAAAAGTATACTGGATCTAGATTCTAGATCAATCATCTGATTCTAGAAATTGTACCTTTATAAACATAGACACTTGTGTCAACCTAGGATAGTTGCGTCGATGTTACTCTCTGAATTGGATGTATGTGTCTAGTATATAATACTAATTAAAACTAGATGTGACCACCTAGATGCTTCTATATTATGTGTCATCTTCACTATGGTGCATTCAAATCTAGATCATGGATTATCACCCCTTGTCAAATAGCAAAACCCTAGTTTTTCATCCTCATATTGGCTATGGAAAAAATGGGTTGGTGGGAACATGGTGTCAAGTTGCACCAAAGATCCTTTTATCAATGAGCACTGTCTACATAGCCTCCAGAGAGGTCCATAGTCTTATGTAGTTCTCTCCTACGTGTTAGATTGTATGTGAATCATACAATGCATGATAAGAAAGTACAACAATGATCTATCTTGTAACTTGGAAAATATAAATCTTGGGTTGCTCCTTTAGTACTTTAGACCTATAGATATGTTGTACCTCTGAGTGATATGGAAATAGGATAAAGTAGGGAAGCTTTGCTCACTTGAGTGCTATTGATAGGTTGCCTTGTGAGTAGGTAAGAAGCTACTAGGTTAGGAATGCATGAGGGTTGATTTTATATTTATACCAATCCCTTTAGAGAATAACTCACATTAAAGCACATAGGCTGACCATGGGAATACATTTCATTTGAAAATTGGATGCCTTTAGGGCATTGGACACTTGCGTTGGAATTTACATCGAAGTAGGAGTCTAACTAAGACATAAGTGTTCAGGTAGTTGGAAAACAAGTGCAAGTCCAAAACTTGCATAGATGGAATATAAGTAGGTTTATAACATTTGGTGCATGATAGAAAGCCTGGGTCATCAAAATAACATTGGTTAGACTAAAAGATAAATAATTACACATAGAAAGATAGTGTATGTGATACTTTACGCAACGAGAAAGGTATATAAGCTAAAATACATCCATGATATGTATTTTCTAAGTGTACAAGATTGAGGTGCTATATAATTTAAAAATAGTGTCTATAGTGTGAAAGACTGATGCAAAATAAAAAATGCTAGTACAATATTGGTGTGATTAAGTGTTCCAATGATGACCTCTGACTTTGGAGGTGTATGCAGACTTCACTCAGGGCTACTAGGGTTGTGTGGACTATGTATTGAAAAAATAGGTGATTTTCTCAATGTGTAGTTAGATGTTCTAGTGATTTTCAATCATATGAGCCTCCTTATTGTAAAATAACTTGAAAATGTGGCTTCATAGTGATCAAATTAGGAATTACTTTAGATGGGGATTGCTAAACATGCAGGATGGCCCATTACATGAGTTTGAATTTGAAAAAAGATTCATTATTTCTATGGAAGACACGACTAACATAATTGAACAATACTAGGGACTAAGATAGTCCAAATCAGGTGGCCTTGTCTAGAGAGAAGAGACAAATAAATTGGGAGTGTGGATTAGTCTGAAAGTGAATTTAGGTTTTTTGTAATGTAGAATATGAATACTTTGAGATCATTATTTTCTTAGAGAAAAGGGTCATCTGCATAAAGGTTAAGGAATGACATTCAAGGACCGTGGGATGAGGCATGAGCTAATTATGTATAAGGAGTCATCACAAGTACATCATTTTGGTAATTATTGTAATTTATGTGTCTACAACATAATAAATGTTGAAATCCTAAATATTCAAAATTAAATATTGTTTGATGATGAAGCTGAGTCTAAATCAAATTTGAATATATTTTGGGTGCATTGGGAGTGAAATCTAAATAAAGTTGGAATAAAGCTTGAGTAACCAAGAATCAAATTTAAACACCTTTCTAGTCACAGGGCTTCAATCCCTATCATCATGAAAAATCATGTATACTAAAACACATGATAGTCAGGGTAACAAGAATGATAAATATAGTGCCAGGGAAACCTAGAACAATAAACATGCTCTGATCCCTACTGAGTCAGGATCTTGCTCTACCAATTAGAACACATATGATTACTTCTTGTATTAGCAACTAAACACGGAATTATACCAGAATCAATAAGTAACTAGAAATATGAAACAACACAGGAATATGAGAGACAATACACAATTGTATTAATAATCACTCAGAAGAATATACAATAAGGAAGATGCCACTTCTTCCTCCACCTCAAAGGTTCGCCACGCCTCAAGACCTTCTTCCCTCTCTCTCTCGGTCACAACAATCAACTCCAATATAGAATTGATGTTCACCTCTCCAACCAGTCAGTAACACGCTGCCAGTTCACCAAGTACACAACCGTACTCCAAGTAGATCTCCTGCTCTCTGCTACTACCTGCAAATCACTAGACCTTACTCACCATGTAGATATCTCTACACCCCTGAAGAACCCTTGTCCTTGCCTCACCAAGTCCTTATGATTCTTCAACCAGTACCCCGGTGGATCAACTCCTTGACCTTGCAGACCTTGCAACTCTCCCTGATCATACACACTCAGCACCCCTTTGGAACTAGGAGGAGCTACACTAGCTCTCTCTAAAAGCTCTATGGCTTTCTAGCACACTTTTACAATACAATCATGAGTCCATATATAGATCTCATCCAAACAATAATTAGACATATAATACAATAATTAAATCCGCAGCTCTCAGTCTAAAAATAACTCTAAACATGCAAACACTTGGTTCGTCAACCAACTGCCCGTAATATACTCGCAGCTCGAACCACACAGGCAACCGATGTTGGTCCCTGCCTGCCTGGGGGTGTCGACGTCGGCCGATATAAGACCGACGTCGGTTGCTTCCTATCTCCTTCCTGCCGTCGTCGGTTGGCCTAACCAACGCCGGTGTCTGTGACACTCCGCAACTCTTCTGCAACCTCCTCCATGTCTGCATCAGTGAAGCTTTTAGCTCCACAACCTAACATATAGAACATGGTTCTGCCTTCAATATTCAAGAAGCGTGCATGGGACACAACGAAAATTGTATCTTGTGTATGATAAAGATATTGTCTATAAATATCATGTATAATTGATAAAAATATAACATCACAAGACACAACATGATTGATTAATATGAAATATTATTAGTTAGATTTCACCTTAAGACAAAAAATAATAATGTACCAAAGCAATTTGATCATAATCATTTGCAACTTTGATTTGAACATATAAAGTAGTGTTAAATGAATAGTAATGACGTTAAGATTTTTCCCAACATACCTAAAGTGAAAGTGAAAATAGAAATCTCCCCTCTTTCTTTTTTACTTTTACAATTACAATGTAAGTCATGTATTTGAAATATTTTTTGCATGCATTCATACATTTGGATCATTGGATTATATTATGCTCTTATCAGAACAATTTCCCTTCATAGTAGACCCTTCAGTCTTTCATTATCATCATTTGTTTATGAACATCTTCAAATATATCATTTATTTTCCTCACGATACTCAAACACACTCATACAAACTCATTGATATTTGTTTCCTAAGTTTTTGCATCTTGACTGGAGTGATATGGTTCAAAAGTGGTCATGACCACTAATGTGTTGTACAATTCTGGTCATGTCAATTGTGAGTCCGTTGTTCCATCATGCCATGTTTTCTTGTGCTTTGATTATTAGATTTCACATTTTTCCATGGTCAGCTTACATGTGAATGTGTCTTAGTTTGAATTCAAATGAGCCTATATATACACACACCCTAATCCATTTTATCATCACCCTCATCGATCACATCTTTCACCACTATAAGGAAGACATCTATATATCTCTTCTATTGATTCCCCTTTTCTACATTTTTGAATACTTGTACCAAAACAAGGATTGCATTAGTGAAAGAGTATATAGTTATATTTTATGAACACATGTCTCATAATGATAAGGGTGGGGAATAGACACACACATTGGTTATTTGTTATGTATGAGTGTTGAGTGTCAAATTATACACCTATTTTAATAATAGGATGGGGGGTTGACTGAAGTAGATCCTTCAACCAAAACACTAATATTTTGTCTTTTTAGTGTAGACTTAATATCAAGTGAAGTGTTGGACCAATATACAAAGGTAAAATTTTGGGGTTCTTTTCCTTACACAGGCATAAATTCCCCTAGGCACATGTTGAAGTGATTAAGAGCACAACGTGCTGGCGCATTGGAATTTCATTCCAAAATGAGTTCTTGTGCACTCACCCAAAGCATGTAGTGAGGGATTGATTCCTATTGGTTTTGTTATGTGAGGGTGTACTAATAGTCAGGGGTACTTGAACACATACACATTACTATGCTCATTTTATAATCCATCTTAACATACGTTCATTACTCAATGATAGAAAATAAAATGATGGCATAAGCGATAGTTAATAACCTTCACTCAGTTAATTGAAAAATAACATACATGATAATTAATATAATTATCTCCATAGTCAGGTAAATAATATTATTAAGTCAACACAAGATCCATTCACCACATTGATAAGTGATATTCAAAAGAGTACACAATTCTAGTGTTACAATGCAACTCACTCATATATCTCTATCAGTAATATTCAACTAAATAAAAACATTACAAAGTTTCAATCTAGGGGTATTTATACTTGGTTTTCCTTGAACACATAGTTACAAACATAAATACACTCATGGTGAATCACCAATGATCATCAACACACTTGAGTCACGGCAGCCAATTACATTGATTTCCTAAGGACCGAGGCCTTTATGCACCTATATACTCTCTTCGATGTCGGATCCTCATTGTTGAGCACCTATATTCACATGGTCCTATGCTAGATTCATGTTTGAATTATTCTCCTTCATCCCAAAGAATCACTCTCTAACCGTTCTCCACTTTCTATGTGTTCCCTATGTCTTCCATTAAGTTTCAAGTCCTTCATTCTTAGGTTTCCCGTTTAACATGCACATTTATTCTTTGACTTGGTCCTTACACTCCATGGACTCCCACTCTATGGTATTCAACATCATGCCTCTCCATGTTGGTTATTCCAAAAAGTACTTGGCTAAAATTTGGGCCCTGACATCACCCCACACTAAGCCATTAGTTTGTCCCAAACTAAACATTGGTCTTGGCCTTTGCCAAAAAATATAGTCCAATCTATTCGATTTACTTATTGAAACCTTCCCAATGGGTTAAGGTGTTATATAACTTGGATGTTATTTATTTAACCACCACTTTGAGCTTCTTGGTCTCCTCAGGTTGGTCGAGACACTCACCTGATTTATTAACTTAAAATTTAAGGGATGTGGAAGCATCCTTATGAATGTATTCAAGTGTAGTGACCTTGGTAACAACTTGTCCTCGAAGTGCCACAAAGTTTGAATTTATTTCTTGGCATTGAGTACTTATTGTGTCTTCCATTACCTCCACATCTTCAAATGCTTTGGTGTGCTCTGTGTGGTCTTTTATTAGTACGGCATTATCAAACAACTCTTATTGTTAAAGCTATTTTATCTAAAGTTGAGCTTCTAAAATCTTTTTGGCCCACACCAAATTTTCAAAAACCCCATATAAAATGAGAATGGTGTTGCCAACTCTATGTAAGAAACTTTTTCACACCTCCACTACTTCTACAAACTAATCCATTGCCTAAGTTTATTCATTCTAAGGGCCAAGTTATTTCTTGCATCATCTCAATAGGATCTCTACCAAAGTATCCAGTTTATATACTACCTCACTAGATAGGGTTACTCCATCTATGAGTGCTGGTTCTTGGATCAAAATTGTTTTATAAATGTTCAATTTTTTCACTTTAGCATTCATTTCAACTTCCAACTAACATTTAACCTCAATTAACTCTTCCTCTATCTTTGTTCTAGAAATGAGCTCATTCTTATATAACACCACCATCTCTGCATGTTTCTTCTGAGCTCATTGAACATCAAACTTAGTAAAGGCATTATGCCTTGCAACCTCATTTGCTAGCTTTAAGAGTGTTGTTCTATCTTGTACAAGGGTAAACTTCTATGGGTCTACCCAAAGGGTATTAGGAAGTGCCATCACTTATGGATCTAGTTCTAGGCTATTTGAAGGCATATCAAAATAGCCTTCTTCATTATACACATCAAGGAAGAAAGACATATCCCACCAAGTCTAATCAGATGCATTTTTTAATGCAAAATGGGAATACATGTATAAGATATTATCTGGTACTCCCTTTTAATATTGAGCACAAAGAGTTGTGGTTGCATCAATATTTTTGGGCCTTAGGATAGAGTCATCAACCAACTCTTTCCCCTTAAAGGGATCTTTCTCAAGTATCTCAATGTCTATGTCTTCACCCTAGTAACTAGCCACGATGTCAAGCTCACTCATTCCCAAAACCATGTCTGAACCATCCCTCTCTTCACCAAGTACATCTTTAACTTCTTTATGTGCCTCCTTGAGGGTGATTTCTTCATGCTACACCGGTGAAGGTGTCTTTTCAGAATTTAGGGTGACATACTCTTCTATAATAACTCTTTCTATTATCTCCTCTAGAATCTCTATTTTCTCTTCCAAGTTACCATCCTTAGGCACCACTGTCTCATGTTCCACATGAATAATTTGTTCTACTAGATCTGGGCCTTCAGGTTGACTGACTGGTGGATTCTTCTTAAGTGGTATGTGGGTAGTCCTTTGTCTTTTTAAAGGTTTTGGATGGGTTTTTATGATGATATCATGTCCTAAAAGCTTCTGCTTCTTCTCTAGTGCTGGTTCTGGTGGGAGTGTCTCTTTTTCTCACTTATCACTCCTTAAAGACTTCTTGGGTTTCAACATGTAAAATAAATAATGAATTGAATTACTAACCAATTTTTTTGGACTTTGATGTTGGTTTGATCTAACTCTAAATTTTACCTATATGCTTTCTTCTCAAGATATATATATATATATATATATATATATATATATATATATATATATATATATATATATATATATATATATATATATATATATATATATATATATGGTAGAGGGTGTGAATCTTTGCATCAATCTTCTCTATAGTAATGTTCACCAACTATGCTGCATCATATATCTTATTGTTAGAATTCATGAAGTATCATGCCATGAAAGCATATGGTAACTTTAGCCACCCATACATCTATCCAAAGGGATCCATCTAGATGCGTTCTAGGGAAAAATTATGCTTAACAACAAACTTTATTTATTCTCCAACTTGTCCAGGTGAGTCCTTTGGAACACGCCACTTGTTCCCAAAGGCTTCCTTCATCCCATCACACCATCCCTTCATTTTGACTTTATGGGATGGGGTTATTGGTCCAGGGTAGGTAAATGCTTTGAACCACTCCTTGAGGGACTTATTCTCGAGAGGGTATGCCCATTTCAGCTCTCTAATGGTGTATTCAGGTACACCAATCTCATCAAACACTATCAATAACAAGAATGTGTGCCATGTAAATATTTGGTTAGGTAGACAATGGATTTCTCTATCTTATATACTTTTATCAGTGAAGTATCATACCCAATTATGTTTTAGTCCCTAGATGGCTTGTTCAGAGACATATAGGTGGGCCATATCCACCTCTTTCCACCTATCTCTACCTCCAACCTTGGTCATTATGATGCACATAGCCACTTTGAGGCCAGGATCTTCGAGACTGGTGATATGAATAGCATGGCCTTATTTCCAATATTTAAGCACCATAATAGTCTTTTCAATTTCATCCTGGCTTCCAAGTTGTAAGCAAGGTTTGCACCTGATCAATGTAACCCTATGATTTTGCTTATTCATTTAGATGTAATCCTCATTCAATGCCCAACAAAATAGATATAGTGTTTGTGCACCCATGAAATTAAAAACTTCATTGCTTCGATTGGATTTTTAAAATATAGAAGATTGAATAATTGTAAGATTCCAACATCATTTAGAGTATTGAAAAATACACTATGTCATTCCTGGTGTTTTAGTGCTATACCTTGTAGTCACAATGCAATTATACTTCATTTCCAAGATGGTAGTGCTTATAATCAAAGACATTGTAAGTGGGCACATTCGAGACTTGATTCTCCGTGCGTAGTACCACTTCTAGGTACTACATTTATTCAACCAGTGGGGGTGGAAGGGGTACAATATCCTTCTTCTTTACTTGACATGCCATTTTTGAATCTATGTCTTCTACATGCACTCTGAGCTCTTTAGGTACCTCTTCTCTAATCAACACAGTCTCACCACCCACACTCTCCAACTCTTCTTCCTTTGTTATCATAGGCAAATGATCACTTCATTAGGACTTTTTATTTTTCTATATCACCCTTCATGGAGCTCTAATGTTGAGTTGCATCCTAAAATAATATGTGGTTATTTTTTTTTCCCTACTTGGGTTCTCCTTCTTTAACTCCTGATAATGGTGGATGTCAACTTCTACAACCTAAAAATTTGAAAATATGCACATCCTTGCACTCCTCCCAACACTCTTTATGTTCTCCTCAACTGATATGCTCTATAATTCTTGAAAATAATCTTAATATGTTACTTTTCACTCATGTGGAAGCTTGGAAATCAATCTGAAACAACTCAAATATGTTCCTTTGGCTCTTTGAGTTCATAATTGTAGCAATAGTAAAAAGTGAAATGGCCCATGTTTAACCTTTTATAGGATTGAAGGCGTAACTTTCATTTATTACCCCTACCTATACCATCACTTCACATAATAAATGATGATAATGGCATTGCCACAATGTGGATTTGGCACACTTACCATTACCATTAATCTACTTGTATTAATAACATGTCCCATCCTGTGCTTTTCCTGAAGTGCATGACAGTTATAAGGAATCTAAATATTTTCCATTCCAAAGGTGGGAATCTTACTTATATACCTCAACTTAGCTTGGTGGTTATGTACCACATCCTGCACACCCTTTTTTCCTTATTCAATTCTACTTATATGCCTTTACTTCTATGCACGTTACCATTGACCATTTCCTGGCACCCTATAGATGTTCTACCCTTACCCCAAACTAAAAGTTGTTTGTGGTCCACAACAATACAAATAATTACAAAAACATATTGTTGACTCTAACACTACCTAAGGGTGCATAACTAGTATCGTGTTTTATTGAAAATAATCAAAATCCTAGACTAACCTAATGGTATATGCCTTATTATTACAAAAATAAAAGATTATATTATTACAAAAATAAAAGATTATTCAGAATAGTATGATCTCAACTGGCTACCATTGAAATGAATAGGAAGGAATTAGTCATATAATCACTTTAACTTTCATGTGTTAGTGGGAGGGATACTATGAATGATGAAGGGGCCATCCCAGTGTACATGAAGCTTTTCAGAGTGATGTGAAAACTTGGAGTTGTATACTAATACCTGTATGCTAGGAGTAAAAGTCTTATTCTTCAAATGATGATCATACCAAGATTTTTTTTGTATTTCTCCACTCCATGACTCCAGTGTGTGAGATATTGGGTTTCATCCAATTGCAACAAAACATCAAGGTGTGATTTCAATGATGCTTCATCATCCAGTCTATGAGTGCATGGAATGCAAAGAGAAGGGACAAGGAATTCAACCAAAAGAATCACATCAGTACCAAACATAAGATTGAACAATGTGCTCTTATCTAAGCACTTATCAGTGGTGTGATAAGCCCGTAATACTGTAAACACATGATCATCCCAGTTAGTGCATTTAATATTACATATCTTGGTCAATGTAGTACCCAAGATCTTGTTGAACACCTCAGCTATACCATTAGCCTGAAGAAGATATGGCATTATTTATGGTGCATGATCATGAACTTTGCCAAGACAATATGAATGGCCTCATTAAGGAAATGGGTGCCTTGGTCACTAGTCAAACTCAATGGACATCTGAACGATGTAATATTATTCTCCCAAATGAATTTTGCACCAATGGTAGTAGTATAGTCCATTATTTTTTATTAATGTTAAAGGGGGGATTTTTTTGAATAAGGTCCCCAAACCCTAGGAGAAGTACAACCAAAAAGAGAATAAAGGACATATCAAGTCATCAAAAGAGACAATAAAATAGAAATAGAAGCAATTACAAAACTACCCAAATACATCCCAAAATCAACAAAAGAGACTCCATAAAAAAAACAACTAGAAGAGTACTAGAAACCTCTCCATGTCCAAGTTTCTAGCTACATCTTCCCAATAATTATTCATATGGTACAATCCCTTGTTGGCATAGATTTAACCCAATGAGTAAGATAGTCATTAGTAGTGTTAAAACATAACATGCATTAGTATGCTTCCATGTTAGGTTAATGGGGCCAACAAAGTCAAAATCTCATTTTTCAAAGGGTTCTTGTGACAAGATAGGATGAAGGGGCATCACATCCCTTCTGTTCACAGCTTTCCCATGCATTGAAAAATGTCACATTGATGTGCATAAGTCTTAGCATCCTTAAATAAGGTAGGTCAACATTATCCATCCATAAGAACCTTTAAAAATGTAGCTTCAATAACATAGTATCCTCTAGAAACACCCTCATGGACTTCTCAAAGTACCTCAATGCACTCATCCTACATGACACAACATTGTAGTACTTCATCCAAACCAAGACTATAAATATCTCCCCCTATAAGCTAGAATGAAGTAGCACAAACAATTAGTTGCTTATTTTCTAGAGTGTTGAGGTGAACTGGTATTGAACATGTATTCAAAAAGGTGATAATATCTTCCAACTCCTTGTGCATGCACATGATGTGAAACAATTGCATGCTAGGCAAGTCATCCTCTATTGTGTGCACTGGTTCTCTAGAGTCAATTCATGAAAGATGATCTGGACCGCAATTAGCCTTACCTAGTTTGACCATCACTAAAAATTAGAACTCTTCAAATAACACAATCCACTAACAAATGCATCCATGTAATACCAATTTATTTACTAAGTACTTTAGTTCCTCATGGTCTATGAATAAGATAAATGCAGTTGCTAATAAGTACTAACATAAATTTTGGAGAGTGTAAATCATAGACAATGCTTCATGATCTGTAGTTTCATTTAGTCAGAATAAACTTTCTACATGCAAAATAGATAAGGTGGTCTAGGTTTCCCTCACTAGGTTGAACAAGGATAGCATTGACCACCATGTTAGAAGCATTCTCATGGATGTGAAAAGGATATGTCCAATCTAGAAATTAGAGAATAGGGGTGGTGATAAGTTTATCCTTGAGTGTAAAAAATGCTTTCTAGTGAGGATTGGTCCAAATAAATTGACCATTTTATTTTAGTAATTCCTATAGAGGTACAACAATCATAACATATCTATGAATAAACTTTATATAATATCTAGTATGCCCTAGGAAATCACATACCTTTCACTGGGTCAACATTGGAAGATGAAGTATAAAATCAATCTTGGATGGGTCCACCAAAAGCCCTATTGGGGATCTAGATTTCACCCTAGCTAGAAGCAAAAGTGTTGAGGTCCTACTTCTAAATCTATCTCAACATGGGACTAACCCCAGGCTATGGGTATCCTATAATAGGGTCAGACCTATAAGATTTTTTAATAAGGCTAGCTCCTCTGATGCATAATTTTATCTCATTCCCACTACTAAGACCTACTAATGCCCAGGGAAATGGGAGAGAGAGATAACATGAAAGGGAAACCTAAGTTAAAGATGGTGATGCACCTAAATTATAGTTTATCCACTTTGGTTGACTCTTAAAACATTAGTGAAATAAGCACAAGGCTAGATCTAGGATTTCAAACATCTATCATACATCAGTATTTCATGTAAAGGTTCACCAAATGATCAAAAGCTAAGGGAAATGATGGAGAGGTCTAATTCTAGACACTAACCAATCATAGTATCCACATGTAGGCTTCAATCAAATTATGTAGAACACTAAACATGACCTGCATAACAAGATAATTACTAACTAGGTGAGATCAAGACTTGACAAGGGAGAACAAATCTACCACATATGCAAATCAATTGACATGAACACACTAGATAAGCATAAAAAAATATGAATATAGTCTTCTATTCATTTCAAGAGGTTACAAGCTCTATCTTGGTAGAGTTAAGTCATGCTTAAGAGAGGGATTAGAGTGATATCGAGGGATCCATTTTTTGGCTCAAAATCATATATATA
This sequence comes from Torreya grandis, assembly GCA_037957365.1. Lineage (NCBI taxonomy): Eukaryota > Viridiplantae > Streptophyta > Pinopsida > Cupressales > Taxaceae > Torreya > Torreya grandis. The sequence continues at coordinate 116,253 of JARHVA010003025.1, forward strand.
TATATATAGAGAGAGAGAGAGATGAGAACATGCATGGAAGAGTGGAGAAATGGTCTTAGTCATGTGGTGGTAGCTCATTGATTGCTTTCTACATTTGTGCCTTATTATAATGAACTAGCCCTTTCTTGCTCTAGTAGCCTTTGAGCTCCTTTCATTGGCTAAGAGACCCTACTAGAAGACAAGGGTTTGTTACATGTGATGACAAAGTATGTTTAAACAAAATCAATGCTCTTAACTGCTTCTCCAACTACTAGTTCACCACTTTGGGACCTTAAGCCCACTTGATGTGTTCATGAGGATCAAATCCTCAAATCCTAAAATTAACAGTGTCATGCCATGAACAGTGGTTAGTATAGGCCTTGTCAAGGATGGAGCCATGTCGACAGATGAGACCCATTTACATTAATCACACATATGATCTATTTTTATATATGGATCATAGGTTCATCTATAGGTGGGAAACCAATCTCAGATTATTGGTTTTCCAATAGTTGCCATATTAATTTAGACCTAAAGACTATGTAGCCTCTTTTCTAGATTTGAATAGGTCCAAAAAGACTCATTCTATCTTTTTAAGGACCAAAAATTTTCCATATACATGAATCCTTCTTAGAATGGCAAACATAGTTGTAAAAATATCCCTGAAGGCTACAAATTTATGAACTAGAGGTCTGTATTTAGCCTTAATGGTAGTACCATATGTTCTTCATCACCTTGGCTGCATCAGTGTGTCCTTTTAATGGTGTTAGATTAAGCTTCAATAGCAATGGTATGACCTTGTAATACCTATTTACCATTATCAAAAATGGTTTCTCAACTTTCATCGAAAGTTTTGGGCTCACCTTTGTTTTAATTAGTTATCGATGTTTTACTCAGCTTGTTGATAGTTCTGAAATGAATAGAAGACTGTATTCAAATTTATTTTATGCTTATCTAGTGTGTTCATTTCAATTGATTTGCATATGTGGTAGAGTTTTTCTCCCTTGTCAAGTCCTGATCTCACCTAGTTAATAACTATTAGTTCACTATCACCAAAAATAAGTAATTATCTTGTTACGTATTTAGTGTCCATTTTTGGCCCACATATAAAGATTTTGCATGTTTTGATGGAATGAGTGGACCAAAGGTTTGAAATAGGTCTAAGATTGAAAATAAGAGGATCTAAGCAAGTTTCATGGTGTTCAAGCATTTAGGATCATGGGATAGGTTACACAAGCCTTAAAAAATCATCAACACCTTGAAAGAATGATCAAAGGATAAATTGTACAAATTTATGAACTAGACTGTCACAAGGACATCATGAAGAAAATGGACCAACTAACTTGTTAATTTTATAAATGCACCTTAGAAATCTATGCATGCTAAAATATTGTAGTGCCATGGAGTTTTTTATACTAAGATCATCCTCTAAAAGTTTCATGTCTATTTGAGCTTTCTATCTCAAGTTATGAGCATTCAAAGTTGAACCTTTATAATGAGACATTTGTGCAAACATCAAAATCAAGCTACGACCAAAAAATATTCAAGTTCAAAAGGTGATAGTTGCGTGAACATCAAATATGATCACATGAACATATTTGACAATCGTGTGGATGTCAAACTTAACATATAGCAAGAAAACCATTGGAGCCTAAATTAGATGGTCATGTAGATGTCAAATACAGTTAAACAAATGTCAAATGATGGGAGTGTGGATGTCAAAGTTGATCTCATGAAATATCCATTAGATTTAAAATAATGGGTCCTAGAAGATCTAATGGTCTGCATTGTATAATATATCTTAATCTGATGGTACAATATGGGTCAAAAGGTCAAGGATCTAAAGAGGCTACCACATGGCATAAGTGTGGACGCTGATAGACTGACAATAGGATCCTAAGATCAATGTGTGATTGACAAGTGTCAACAATGCATTCAAGCTAATAGAAGATCGATGGAGTGCATTTAATCATGCAAATCAAGATCTATTATGCAAGCACAATTAATAAGTCAATAGGGATTGATAAGACCAATAAGAATAAATACAATTAGGCATAATATAAATGGTCTGAGTTAGAAATTGATAGCCAATAAGTAAATTTTAAACCTAGGATATTTTTGATGAAAGTTAACGGGGCATTCTTTGACCTAGCAAGATAAAAAATAAAGGGACTAGAGCTCGAGCAAGATCTAAGTGGAGCCAGTGGGACCAAACATGTCTAATAGAGCTCCATATATGTAAAATAGGTCTTTTAAACCTAATATAATGATCAAAGATAGACCAGTGATTGTGAATAAAGATCAAGTAGTTTACAGGTTCCATGGATACTATGACTATGTGAAAACTAATAATTGGATTGGTTTTCATCTATAAATAGACATGTGTTTGATATTGGATAAAATACAGACCATGGAGAGGTGTCTCACCTATCATTAGGGTTATATTTTTAATGAACAGGTATCAATGGCCACCTAAGGCAGATGTGGCACATTTATATCAATTCTAAGACATGATCCTCACCAACAACTTAGATATATAATGACATGGTTCCAAGAAGGACACCAGGTGAATGGATAAGGACAATGAGCATTTAATTATTTTATAAAATCGGTTCCTTATTGATAAGATAATGAGTCAACATACTCTAACTTGTGCTAATACATCATAGTTCCCTCTCTCTCTCTTCCCTTTTTATATATATGTTCCATTCTCTACCACTCTCGTAGACTCTCTGAAAGTTTTATAAAGAAACCTATGACATCTTTAGAGAATAGACTCTTATGCTTTGGCTTGTTTAGGTTATGCCAAATTCTATACTATAACACCTTTTGATGTTATAAAGACTGAATTCCATCATTTTTCAAGCTAGATTGAAGTGTGTCCATGAATTCATGTATTGTGGTTAAGTGAATGTATATTCCTTGTCTATGTCTGAGTTTTCTCACCTTCATGAAGTGATTTTTAGCTCCCAAAAGTCATATAAGTGTAATTTACAATTTAATTTTTAGCTTGAAAGTGGATATCTTCCCTCTCTATTGGCCCCTCAAATTTGACCAAGTATTTGTTCCAATTTTGGTAAGCAGTACAGAGGGACCATTGTCCATTTTCATGTAAGTATTAGTACGATGTGGGTGAACCATGGTATGGGATAACCATGGCATGGGAAGACCATGGTATAAGACTAGTATCATGAGAGTTGAAGGATGTAGAAGGATAATGATGTGGAAGACCTAGCACGAGAAGACCTAGTTAAGAAAGCGTGGCATGAAGAACCCAAGAATAGAGGATCCAAAACAAGAAGTGGAAGACTAGGGGATTGCGAGGGAAGTGGAGTGTGAGGAATACAAGAGAAGCTTGAAGAATAAATCAAATAGGACACTTTGATCTCACTGATCGAAGGCTTTGTACAACCCACGAGGAATGAAATACTTGGAAATAAATGTATAACATAAAACATGTATCTAGGGTGTAAGGCTCAATTCTATAGAAACAATTAATTGTAAGAGCCATGACACTTAGTCTATTGAGAGTTTGTGTGCCATGTGTATATTTGGGTTGGGAACTTGACACTTGGATAACAATTTTTTTTATAAAAACCCCTCTTATAAACATTTGCAAGGGGGATTTTTGGGGTGTGAACCTTTGAAGGGATATACAACACTCTATCTTGTAATTCATAAGTGATTAATAAGAATTCAATGTTTATCATATGGTATTTTGAGCAATAGACTATGTTGAATATTGAAATGTGTTAAGTAAATGAAGTCATGAGTTCCTTTCTTTTCTATTTAGCTTGTGATGGTAGTATAATCTGTTGAGAAACTATAGTAGGATATTTGTTTGATAAGAAATGAGTAAACACACATCGTGTTTCAAAGTCTTCAAGAACCAGTCTTTCATTGCACACTTAGGGTGAGTGCGTGAGACTCATCCCTCATATGATAGGTCCAAAGCACTAGCCTATTAGGAAGAGGCTTCAACACCAATGTAAAGAGAACCCAATAATTTGGTTCCATTCCATTATTGGAACACAAAGTAATTGGAGCATGATTATGGGAAATGTTTGAGAACATTACATTAGAGAATATTAAAGAATGGATTACCAGTGTCGAAGATAATTTTGTGGTTCCATATCTTGAACCAGGAGTTTTTGCATGATAGTGGGTAGAACAAAACCTCTAAAACTCATTATATGAGAATTTATTTTTTGAGGTCCCTACTCTTTTGCATTCTTGGATCTTAGCATATGCTCAAGGATGATCCCGAAACCTTAGACAAAGATAGTCAGGGACAGTAGAATGACAAAGGAGTTTATCATGACTAAAATTTTCTTGGGCATGAGTGATTGATTATTTGTGGAAAGGTATTTATAATAGTTACATCTTGGAATACGCCATGACCACATATTCATGTTCTGAGGAAGCAAAGTTCAAATTTCTAAAAGAACCAAGCGGACGATATCTTTCATTATTTATTTTCAAGATTAAAAAGATAATTATTGATCTTGGGTTAGAAAAACTACCCATGGAAGGCTAAAATCTCTTGTACATGAGCCACACATTTGGAGGGGAGACTACTGATTGGTTCAAGATTGTGGGTTCAACATGGTCATAAGCTAGTGAGTGCTACAAAAATGAAAGTATGATGAAGCTTTGCAGAGGATCATGGGAGTTAGTGCACGAGAAGAGATTGGGATCACTTGAGGAGTGTTGTGAAGATCTGTAGGGAGCCAAACATGTGTGAGGAATCCATCACTTATGGGTCACAACCTTTGACACTTTTATCTTGCAAATAAATGAGCTGGATTACTAGAGATGAACCCAGTACTAGTCAATCAGGCTCTCCCACCATAGTGCATGCTCATGCCTTTGAGTTGGATAAATTACAAATAAGGAATTGGGATACAGATAGTATAAATTTAGAATTTAATGGATAAGGGAAATTGAGACCAGACCATTAAATAATAACTTAAAATATATATCTCTCTCTTTTCAAGGGAAGTCCATGGCACAACTTGGAATGCCTAAAAGATTTGGCCAAGCCCAGAATACAGGCCCCTATCTAGGAAATCAACCCTCCACCATGCCTTTTCCCATGGGTAATGCTACTAGAGGCACTGGAGGAGGATTGTGAGGAGGTACTAGAGGAAGTGGACCCCTTTCAAGAACATGAGCTATATCTTCTCAGAAATCATTTGTTCAACCACCTATGGTTTATTATGAAATGACATTACACCTACTTGAGTACCATGGGGTGAAAAATATAGTTGAGCATGTTCATAAGTGTTAATTGATTTGGAGGGCATGTGGCATCACATCCTCTAAGTGAAAGGTAACATAGCTCACAACCACCCTCTTGGAATATGCACACAAATAGTATTGAAAATTTGATCCTCAACAAGTAGTGGTCGACTATGATCAACTTAAATCAACATTCTTACATGAATTTGATATTCCTAAGTTTGAGTAGCAGAGTATAGCGGTGATGAAAGACATAAAGTAGAGACTTATAGAAAGAGTAAAGGAATATGATGCACAGTTCAAGACCTTGATTTCTAATTTGTTCTTTGAAATCAATCCTACTCAACATGTACAATGGTTTTTAGGGGGATTATTGTTACCTTTTCGATGGAACCTGTCACAAAGAACTTTCACCAATGCTATAGAGGCTCTAGAGGCTTCCCTACATGCTAAAGTAGTTGGAATTATGGATACTAGGATTAGTCCCTTTATGGAGGCTCAAATAATGTGCATAGATTATTAGTTTGAAAAATTATTGGAAAATAATGCACATGAGACACATAGTGGTGTTTGGTGTACTGATTTTGAAACTAAAGGACACAAAAAAAATAATTACCCACGCAAGAACAAGCACATAATCCTAAAGTAAACTTGCAAGATTTGTAATGATGACCATGATGTTTTCTCCTATCCACTCTTGCAATAGGCCATGAGCACTAAAGTATTTGTGTATTGTAAGATTTGTGATGCTTACACTCATGACACCAATGATTTCCATCTAATTATTGATATTCATGAAGTTCAAGCATGTAACATGCATTAAGCCTCAGTCGCTAGTTCCAAAAACAATGATGGATATTGTGGGCACAAAAGAGGATGAGTATGAGGCAATAGTTTCCACCAATGACTTGTTACAAATGTGGTTCTCCAGACCACTACTAGAGGGATTGCCCAGAATACCCAACCTATGCTTATTGTAAAAAGGACCATTGACTAGAAGAGTGTCCAGATTTATATGCAGCCATCACAAAGGATCAAAATGAAAAAGGCACAGGTATGACATATATAGACAAACCATAATGGTGCACTTGACCAACCATCCCTATTATACAACAAGTAAATATTACTACTCGTAGTGGGGCCTAGACATAATATACACCCAACCTAATTGAAAAAGTATGTCAAGAAGAACCATAAGCTAGGAAGTACCTTGATGCACTTCAATAAAAGGATGTCCTTCAGGATATAATGGCACTTGTGCATGATATCCAAGGTGGGATTCAATACCTTAAGGATAGGGATGTCACATAACACACTGCAGTGCAAAGGGAAACCAAACCTCTAGTAATGCAGGATAGTTTTCAGGAACTATGAAAACACATGCTTGATGAAGACATTGTTCCCAAGCTTAACACATGGTTTAAAGGTCAAACCTACCTACCAAACAAATCCCACACTCAACTAAATTGGCAAAGTGAAGATCTATATTTAAACCATGCGTGACATCAAGAAAGTCCTAGTTTAACTTCCCCAGAAGACAGAGAAATATTAGTTAATGTTGCTATCAATAGATGGGCAATCTAGGATATTCTAGTAGATATCAGTGCTGAAGTAAATGTTTTCACTAAAGATACCTAGTGAAAAATGTCTAGTCTAGCCTTACAACCTTCACCTCATGTCTTGTTCATGGCAAACAAGACTCATGTGCACCCTATCAGAGTTCTTAAAAATGACACTGTTGAAATACTTGGGGTTCCCTTCAAAGAAGATTTTAAGGTTTTTGAGTTGGCAGAGGCTGATGATTACCCAACCTTACGAAGAAGGCCCTAGTGATATGAAAATCATGCAAATTGAAGCTTTAAAAACTGATACATTAACTTTGAGAATACTGATCAATGCATGATAATACCCTTAAACCAAACACAAGGACCACCCTATATCGATCTCATAAGCACTAATGAAGACATCAACAATATGTATAATGTGACTGCTCAACATGATGAACAACATGATCCAATGCTAGATGGTATTATTCATTGGATGGAAAACTAGTCTATCTCAGATATAAAAAGCAATGCTTACAACTATTGGGCCCATGGTGATTATGACCTCACTAAAATATTATACAACACCATCAACAGAGATGAAAACATCCCATGTCAGCTTCATAAGTGTCACAAATTTATGTGCCTCATGGGTTTAGCAATGTGAAGACCATTGGAGGGACCACCATTAGAGAGACTTAATGAAGTTCCATGGTTCTAAGGATAGATGGAGGTACATGATTTTGTCCAAAACCTCAAAGAGTTCTATGGTACCAAAAATGAATGGATGAGGGAATTAGACCAAATTTTTGACGGCATCACCACCAAGTGGTGGCATATGCATAAAGAACACCTATTGTATTGGGATCAAGTGTAAATTGCTATACATCATAGATTTCACCATGATAATAAGATCAGAGGTACACTCAGTTATAGTGGTATAGAAGCACTTGAACCTCACTTTGAGGCATGTGAAATAATATGGCAAGCTGAGGAATTTTTTTTTTACCAAAATACCTATGAGTCCATACATTCTATGGAACCTTATGTACTTGGGCACGAGCTTGGTACATACATGAAAAAAGGCACATGGGAACAAGGTTTTGGAAGATACTAAAGGAAAACATTATGTTAGTGCTTTCTTACTCCTTACAAAGGATGGACCTGTGCCTTACTCTTCAAACCATACATGAAGCAATTATTAGAGATCTGAGTCTGATGGAAGATAGCCTACATCATATTCATCAAGAACTAGAGGAACCCTTAGGTTTATTCAATGAGCCTCCCATATATTCAATTCTTATACCATTAATAGTCTCTAGTGAAGAATGCCATGAAGAAATCTTCTTGGGAAAGTAGAAGCTCATCTTTCAAGTAGATGAAGGAGAAGGATCCATTCCATTCAATCTATTGAGTAACAACTTGCATATTCCTACAAGTACTAGCTCATGAACTATTCAAGACACTAAATCCCCTATAGACAAAATTTATCATGGGCCCTTTCAAATTGTTTAACTTAACATTGGCATAGAGAAGGAACCTAAGGTAGTGACCATTGGAAATTATTAGACTGAGACATAAATTTCACAAATATTTGAGTTGCTAAAAGAGTATCAAGATGTGTTTCCAAAGAACTAAAATGAAATGAAAGGGGTTCACCCTTCTCTTAGAATATGCATATAAAGTTGATTGATGGCACTCACCCTATGAAGAAATGCCCATACCAGATGAACCCTAACCTCTAAACATGCATGAAAGAAGAGATCGATAACATGATTTACACCAAAGTAATTACTCCTATTGATGAATCTAAATGGGTGAGTCATATGGTAATCAATATCAAGAAGGATGACTGTATTCATATCTACATGGATTATCATGTTTTGAATGTATTTTGTGCTATCGATCCTTACCCAACAACTTTCATAGAGGAAATCCGAGAAGGTGTTGTTAGTTGTGAGATATACTCCTTTATCAATGGGTTTTCAGGTATCACCAAGTACAAATAGATGAGGAAGATCACTCCAAGACCACATTTTCTATGGAATAAGGTTCTTTTGCCTATACTATCATGCCTTTTAGGTTGAATAATTCCCTAGTGGTATTCTCATGAGTAGCAGTGGAGGCCTTCAAATATTTTATCCATAAGTTTCTCCAAATCTACTTAGATGATTAGACGGTATACAAGATGATCAAGGACCACTGTGCCAATATGAGGTTCATGCTTGATCACTACTGAGTGGTACAAATTTACTTGAATTTGAATAAATTCCTATTTGTGACACATTTTGGGGTACTCCTTAGGCATATCATTTGTAAAGAGGGACTCTTGGTAGATCTAGTCAAGGTCTCTATCATTCTCTATCTACCAATGCCAAAAACTCAACATGAGGTGTGTACATTATTAGGACACATGGGATACTAAAAGAAGTTCATTCAAGGTTATGCCAATATTAAAATGCCATTAAAAAATCTATTGAAGCATAATGAACAATTTATATGGACTAATTCTTGCAAAGCAACTTTTAAAACTCTAAAGGAAAGACTAGTTACTGCCCCTATCTTGTAATTTCTAGATTGGACAAAACCCTTTCATGTCCATGTTGACGCATCTAGCACAATAGTTGGTGCAATACTTGGAAAACTAAGAGAGGAAAATTTGGACCATCCCATCTATTTCACCACAAGAAACTCACATCAGTTGAAAAGAACTATACTACCACTAAATGTGAAGCCTTGTCTATGGTTTATGTGCTACAAAAAATTACATAGTAGCTTCTAGCCACACCATTTTTATTCTACACCAACCATGAGGATTTAAAGTATCCCATCAACAAGCTAGTTATCCATGGAAGAATTCACTAAGATAGTTCTCTTCCAATAATTCTAGTTTTTTGTAGTAGTAAAACCTAAGAAAACCAATTGTGGACCTGATCATCTATTCTGAATTGAAAATGGAGAACCTCCACATGCTATAAAAGATGACCTTCCTAAAATAAAACTATTCCAAGTTGATAGGGTACCTAAATAACTAGAGGATATTGCAGTATTCCTTAATACTAGCTTTGCACCTAATTCTCTCACTTTATAAGAAAAGAAATAACTTACGGTTCGTGTTGTACCTTATCAACTCATAATAGGAGATCTATACAAAATACATAGTGATAAGGTACTAAACCATTTTGTAATGAAACATGAATGCCTTGAGGTATTAGGAGAAGTCCACGAAGGTATTTCTTGAGGACATTATGTTGGGGATGCTACCACATGCAAGGTGTTACTTGTTGGACTCTGGTGGCTAACTTTATTTAAAGATGTAAAGGCATATGCAAGGCAATGTGGTATTTTCCAATGTATGGGAAGACAAAATAGAAGAGATGCCATGCCATTACACCCAATTTATTCTCAAGAACCATTCAAAAAGTGGGCTATAGACTTTGTGGGGCCCATCACTCCAATAGGATGAAGAACAAGCTTGCAGTACATAATTGCAGCAACTGACTACTTAACGCGCTGGGTTGAGGCAGTGCCAATCAAAAACTATATGACAATGACTATTGCATAGTTCATCTGGGAAAACATTATAACATGCTTTGGATATCCTCTAAGCTTCACCAATGACCGAAGAACCCACTTCCTAAGTGAGATAATTTGAATCCTATTGGTTGAATTCAATATTATGCATCACAAGACAACACCATACCACCCATAGGCCAATGAAATATCAGAAGCCTTCAACAAGATCCTTAGTATCACTTTGACAAAAATATGCAATATTGGTAAAATTGATTGGGATGATAGGGTATCTATAGTACTTTGGGTATAATGGACCACATACAAACACCTCAACAAAAATACACCATTTAACCTAGTATATAAAAATGAAGAAATCATTCCAGTCGAGTTCCTGGTTCCATCTCTTTGGGTAACATGTATAGGAAACCTTGATGATGATGCATCTTTGAAATCTCAACTTGATGAACTCAAAAAACTAGATGAGGCTCTATTTCTTGCCCACTAGAATCAAGATGTTGAGAAACATAAATAGAAACCATGGCATGATTGCCATCTAAAGAACAAAATCTTCACCCTAGGCATGAAAGTTCTACTCTATGACTCTAAGATCATGTGCCACCCTAGAAAGCTCCACATTCATTGGCATGGACCATTCATAATTGATAGTATTTGACCTATCAAAGCATGCAAGTTAAAGTGAATAAATGGTCAATTACTCCTAGGATACTATAATAAGAGTTGGCTTCGACTGTATTGTGATTCTATTTAAGTTTGTGTTATTTTTCAATAAGGCTTAAGGCCATTAGATTAGGATTTTTTGTTTTCAATAAAAAATTCTACCCTTGAGGCATGTGACTCAATTTTTAAATTCTTAGTCCTTTAGTTATTTTCATGTAGGACCACAAACCCTTTTAGTGTGGGGTAAGATATTATGCATATGAATACAAGACATAACATGTGTGCGTGTAAGTTTCAAAGGTGTAAGAATCATACATGGTGTGTAAGTGATTAATGGTGTGTGAGTCATTTAATAAAACAAATTCTTCCCATTTGTGTGACAACTAATTTCCATTACTCTAAAAAAATGGGATAGTTGTCACCCACTTCCAAGAAAGGCATGAGAAGGAATGGACCATTAATGCAATAAGGGTAGTCATGATAACAAGAATGTGAGTGGAATGATGGGACAAGTTTGTTAGAACACTAAAGGCTCGATTCAAGATCCAAAGTATGAATACCATTAGAAGATACACATTTATGGCCAAAAATGACAAGGAAAGAAATTAATGAGGTAGATTGGTTGGAGGACCTATAAATAACCAAGTTAAAGCCATTATACACTTTACCTTACTACAATCTTCAAGTGCTTAATGAACCAAAGAACCAAAGATGAAGTCAATCTCATTGTAGAATAGAGTGATTAAGAAATAAACAAAGACATGAAGAGGATTTGCAAGTGGAGGAAGATTGCTAAGAGCAAACGTGTTTAGGTTGAGGTCATTCTTTGTAAAAAATTTAGGTTGCAGGTTCTGCCATTGTTGAAGTGTGAAGATCGAGAGTTGAGGCAAGTTTGAATGCCACCACATACTCATTTAGGAATGTGGGATGGCTGAGGGTTAACCTTAGATCACTATGGAGGATAATGCGGTCAAAGAAAAAGGCAAAAATATTTAAAAAATATCAACCATACCAGAAGAGAGAGAGAGGTGAGTAAAGGAGCATGGTTCCCTATAAGAGAGCAACCTTTGGAAGACCTAAAATAAACAACAAGACAAGAGCAATTTGTGGAAGTTTAAAGTAAGAGCGTAAAAGAAGCTAAAATGGTGAAAAAGGGAAAGTAGGCATAAACATCCTCATCACAGACCACCCCACCATCTCCCCCTCAAACCATTTACATAGAATAGATGCAATACCTTAAGTCGGTCTTGTGCATGGAATACTGGGTCTCTAAGGTAGAAACTATGACCATATTTGATTACAACCACCACCAACTAAGAAATGAGGTGAAATTGAAAATTTATTATGAGGTTTAGACCACCAACACATGAAACCAAGTGGTTTATGACCTGTCCATCAAGAACTAGCTGGATAAAACTGGCCTTTTCCAACTCTTCAAACTACCATATTTTGGAAAGCCTACTGAGGCAGTTTAGTTCCTCCTCTTAGGCATTCATGAGGATTACATCCAATTTGTAGGGTGTAACATAAAGATCAACATGGAGACGGTAATCGAGGTCATAAGACTCCAATGCTTAGGGGTCAATGTATTGAATGACTTTGGTGGATATATAGGAAATCTAGAAGATGTCACTGTGCTTATGTATTAAAAGTAGGGACATGCAATGCACATCAAAAACCCATAGGATCCCACCCTAAGAGTCATAACATGGATCATTTACACCAAGGCTGGATGGATCAATCGATTAAAGGAGGTGGACATGACCCACCTTCACATAGAAACCAAGTAGTGTAGGGAATATAGTACAAGTAGGCACTATAATTTGCCCAAAAGATAGCCAAAGATACAGAGAAGGTGCATACAATGCTTAAGTTTAGGTTTTCTTAGGGGGAAATCTTATTATTGTTGGTTTTTGATGAAATCAGTGTGCCTAACTATAGTTCAAGATATTTGAAGTGGGTGTATCCCCCCACTCACAAGTCCCCCACCGAGTGCTACAAAGCTTTCACCTACCGTCAACACATCACTCTAACATATAAGTTGAAGATGAAGTATTAGTTTGATGGAATGAAGGTAGATTTTAGGAATGAATAGTGCATCCCTAAGGACCTACCCTCCCTAACAGAGGATCAATCAAAATTCACTATGAAGCAACACTTCTCCCTAGTGTGTATTTGGATGAATCATATGGGAGAACTCTCAACATGGCTTAAGCTGCCATATGCCTTCTTTATGCACTAATTCATCAATTCTGTAAATAGAATTTATGATTCACAATTGATAAATATATAAGTAGAATGGATCAATGCAGAGTACTACACCCTCTAGAAGATGTTTATATATCTTGACAAAAAGGCTTGTATAAAAAGGGGAGAAACAAGCATGACTAGTATTAAGATCAAGAATATCCTAGCTGGGGAATAGGTACACAAACTATTTTATATGTTATGCCCCAACCAGTACCCTCAAGATGGGGAACCCAAGGAGAGGATCCCCCATGTACCAATGAGAAAGAGGCCATCTGAGCCAAGTGCTAGCATAGGTAGGCAATAGAGCCTCAAAAGTAGTAGAGGATAATGAGAGCGTAGTCCTCTAGGCTAGTTCATTATTCATCACCACAACCACCACCTTGCACGTTACCTTCACCATGTATTTTTTCTTCACCATCATCATCCCCATCTCTATCTTAGATTTCACCAGTTGTGTCACCTTCACCTCATAATAATCCTTCCCACTCACCTACCCCACCTTCACCTCAACTATCTCCTCATCCAACCCCTCCCCCAACTTTTCCACTACCATGACCACCTTCGCTTCCACCTTCTCTAAGGACTACCAGTGGGTCAACACCTCATCACCCTCCAAAACAAGCACCCCAAAATGACCCCTCCTAGGAGCAGATACATAATTTGGAATCTAATCAAGAGAAGACTCCATCCCTTATGTGAGAGGTCTTGATTGTTGATCAAGTGAATACTGGAGGGATTAGAATAGATGTGATGGCTACAAAAAGCCATCAAGAACTTGAGTGAGACCTAGAAAAGGGAAAGAGGCCAAATAAGGGGGAACTAAAATAGAGAGTGCTATCTAATCTATATGAATGATACCAGTTTAGCATAGATGAACAAAAACTCTATCTTTATAAGTATTTTCACCCCAATGATGTGACCTAAGAAACAAGGAAGCAATTATCCTTATTTTTAGAGATGTATAGTGAATATCTTCAGTTCAAAATTCCATTGGATTGTGTTTTTATAGCCCAGATGCCCCAGTACTGCCAAATCTTATAAAAATTGATCCACAATAGCTCTCCTCAATAATGACAAGCACTAAATTTTTGAAACTTGCCATAGAAGTGATGTGCCAAAATATTTTTTTAGAGTTAGACACATGCATGATCAAAAATAAACATGTTAGGGTGGTGGAAATGTATAATTTAGTGTATGTTAAAAAGTAGGGGTTAGCTGAGGAAGTGGCTTCCTTGAAGCAATAACTTCAAGAGACCAATGAGGATAAGATAAGGGCATTAAACCTTTGTGAAAAAAATTTAAAGGAAGAGCCAACACTGGCATATGGTGTAGCATTGGATGGGGACACCCTAGGAAAATTAGAGACATTGGTTGAGGTTTTTCTCAAAAATAATGAGCACCCCGTGCCTAGAGATGAGTCTCAAGAACTTTTAGAATAGTTCACCACTCTAACATATATCTATTGTAGTGCTTTAAAAAGAGTCAGGGAAGTTATCCCAATTTGGATGACATTTTTGCATGCATGGCATGCCCAAAGAAAATAATAGAGGCCCAACTCAATGATGAGGAGGTCTTGAGGCAACAAGTAGCTGATGCAGCTCTATTAATAAAAGACCATGCTGAGCATGTGAAAGCATTCACAGACATGGAAATGATGGAAGGATCCATTAATAACCATCATTAACAAATAAATACCAATTTTCCACACTTTGAGGATAGGTTGACAAGGAGGTCTATAAATTAGAGAACATCCAAAATGAAGCTAGCTTAGCCCTAGAAGAATAGATGAAAAACACTGAGACTCCAATTCATCCTAAGGAATTGAAAGCAGTAAAGGAGGCCATTAGGAAAATAACTACTAAGGTTATTGATGCCTTATCCCATTGGGATGAGCTGAGGAAAGAACTCAAGTAGAAAGGGCCTGAGTTCCTTGAAGATGTTAGTACAACTTAGTCTTGGATGGATGAATAGCTTAGTGTGGGGTGATGTTGGCCCCTCAATTTTGACCAAGTATTTATTCTAATTTTGGCAAGTAGTGTAGAGAGACCATTATTTATTTTCATGTAAGTATTGACACAGTGTGGGAGAACCATAGTATGAGATAACCATGGTGTGGGAGGACCATATCATGAGAATAACAACATGAGAGTTAAAGGATGTGGAAGGACAATGGCATGGAAGACCCAGTGTAAGAAGACCTAGTCAAGAGAACGTGGCATGAGGAATATGAGAATAGAGAATCTGAAACAAGAAGTAGAAGACTAGAGGAGCATGATGGAAGTGGAGCATGAGGAATGTAGGATCAATTTTAAGAATAAATAAAATAGGACACTTCAACCCCATCGATTGGAGGCCTTGTACAACTCGCAAGAAATGGAACACTTAGAAATAAATGCATAACATAGAGCAGGCATCTAGGGGCATAGAGGCCTAAATCTACAGGAATAATTAATTATAAGAGCCATGAAACTTATCCTATTGAGATTCCATGTGTCATGCATCCATTTTGGGTTGGGAACTTGAAACTTGGATAGGGAAAAACAAGTATAAAAACCCCTATTGTAAACATTCATATGGGGATTTTTGGGGTGTGAACCTTTGAAGGGATATAGAGCACCTTGTCTTGTAATTCATAAGTGATTAATAATAATTCAATGTTTATCATAAGGTATTTTGAGTAACGGACTGTGTTAAATATTGAAATGTGTTAAGTAAATAAGTCATGAGTTATTTTCTTTTATATTTAGGGAGTGATGGTAGTATAATTTGTTGAGAAACTATAGTACGATATTTGTTTGATAAGAAATGAATAAACACATGTCATGTTTCAAAGTCTTTAGGAATTGATATTTCACTATGTACTTTTGGTGAGCACATGAGACTCATCCCTTGCATGATAGGGCTAGCATGCTAACCTGTTGGGAAGAGGCTTCAACACTGACATAAAGAGAACCCAACACTCTCATGCTAGTTTGATAATTGATTAATGCCTTATTGTGAAATATGCATGTGGTATTGATCTTATTTGGTCTTGAATATGTCTCATAAGTGTGTCTAGTGAAAAGTATAAGTGTCCTAATTAATAGTGCATCACCCCATTTTACATGCTTTCATACATTTTTATATCTCTCTATCTCTTTTCCAAGCAAGTGTTAGATTACGTCTAGTTTAGGTGATAGATCTAGAAGTAAGACAACCTTTTCTTGAGGTTTGATCCATTATTAGGATACCCATATCCTAAGATCAGTCCCATGTTGGACTAGATTTGAGTAAGAGGATTTGAACAATCCCCTTATTTAGCTAAGGTGAAATCTAGATCACTATTAGTTTTGGCATGCTCAGTGGGACCACATCCAAAAGAGTGGAAATATCTTGGTGTGTCTTTCCCATGATCATATTTTAGAACAAGCAAGTTAACAAAAATGGTGAATCTAAATCAAATCTTCTAGTTATGAGTGGACTAGGTATGCCTCATTAGAGATCTTAGTCAATTCTTACATCTCATTGACATATGAGGTTACTATGGATAACTATGGTGAATATTCCTATGATCCACCTCCTTATCAACAACCCCAATTTGGTCCTCATGATCCATATGAGCCTTATCATCCCTACTAAGATTTATTTCAAAGCTATGAGGAGCCTTGTCAAGTTCCCCATGATCCTTATTCTCAAGGGAATGGCTCTTACCTTCCTCATGATCCTCACTAGTAGTATGAGGACCAATATCAGTCATATATGCAAGAATATTGCCCTGATCATCCATATGAGTAGTAAACCCATCATAATATTGTTCCTCATCAACCCTATCATGATCCATCCATACCAGCACTTAAGCAAAATTTAGTGAGTCTTGACAAGTATGCACTAGAATTGTGCTCATAAAAGTATTATGGCCAAGATGTTTGTCATGTCCCCTTCTTAGTACTCACAGGAGACCCTTTAGTCTATAGCATTCCCATAGGATAATTTTGGGTTAAAATGGAATAGTAGGACAAAATCACTATTCATTAGTTACTATTCACGAATTACTATTCATGAGTGACTGGGACTGATGACATGGCATGGCATGTGAGTTGACATAGTGATATGGAGTCCTTAGACATGTGGAATGGGTCCACCAAGCATATTGGCATGTGGTAAATAAGATGAATAGTAACTTTGGCACATTTTTATACCTTGACCACATGGGAGGGATTTGAAAGCCATGTAGAAGACAAATTGATTGAAATTTCAATCATATCTTTCACGCATGTGTTGTGGGGTTCTCTTGTTGAAGTCAAAAGGTGGGGGAATATTTTGACTTTCATGTGAGCACATGGGAGGTGGGGGACATGAACCACTATTAATGATTGAAGGGTCACATGGATTGGGGCATATAAATCTCAAGCACATGGAGAGAGTCAAAAAGGAGATTTGGAAAAGAGACATCACACACGTGAAAGATGCTTGTCCCAAGTGGGGGACAAAAGACACTATTTTAGAATAGTATTCCCACCAATATTATGGTGTATTTTTCCTCTCCTTTGAATTTTTAATTATTCTCTTTTCCTTCATAATGTTTTCTATAAGTTTGGAGCTCTTTCCATGATTATGCATCTTTCAACCAAATGTTCAAACCCCCAATTTCAGATTTGAACTTGTGTTCTCATCTCCCATCCATGGAATTCTTCCTTGGATATTTTAGACTAATTTTGGTGGTGAAATATTTACCCTAGTTATTATTTTCCATTTCACATAGGGTTAGCATTGGAGCTTTATTAGAGGATTTCTAGTTTTGGTGGTGGAAGACCCTCCCTAGCTGGATTATTAGCAGAGTCACAGATTATGTTTGTGTTCAGAATTCAAGGTTTTTTGTAAGTGTAGTATTTGTGTAAGTTTCATTATATGTTGTTCACTATTATATAGATATCAATATGTGTTTATGGCTATTGTAATGAGCCTAATTTTATTATGTGTCATGGACATTAAGGAAAATTTAGAGTTGTGAGTAGTTTGTATAAGTTTAATAGAATTTGTGAGGAAAGTTATATAATAACTTCCTATTTGTTTGTAATATTTGTGAGGGTGAGATATAATCTAAGTGTGTGACTTTCAATAATCCATATTTATTACCTATATTTTTTAATTCATATCTGGTGAAAATAACAAAAAAAAAGTATCTAATTATAATATCCTAAAAGGGATATTACAATGTCCCTACTCACCAGATCCATTATGTGAGGGAGTCATTGTATCAAGTGAAAGAAGAATGGACACATATTAAGAGAGAAAATTGGAAAAATCTCATAGGTGAGATGATGGATGTAGGTGGTTACATTCAAATCATTAATGATAAGATAAAAGTCCTTGAAGAGCAGTAGATCCAACCTCACCAATCTTATGTGCCTTCATATACACCACCTCAACCTTCTTATGTGCCATCTATTCCTCCTCAAGAGACCATTCCAAGTGACCCTTTGAGTATGTGAAGTTCTTCATTTATTTCCTAGACCTTTCCTTCCTAGAAATCTATCCAAGAAAATTGTCAAAGAATGAAGGATATTGTTGTGGAATAGCCTATTGTTGAGATCCAAGACTCCATCCTTCCTCAATATCCCCTTATGAAGTCCTTCAAGGTTCCAATCTGGAATCAAGTGGTGAAGTCATGGGGTGGGCAAAGTGATACAAATCTAAATTTGAGAGCCCAAGTTAAAGTAGGATCTAAATCTATGAAAACCTCTCTCATCCCTCCTTAAGAGTCTTCTTGTGTTCCTTATCCTCATGAAGCCACTGACTACCTTAAAAATAAGCTATTTCAAGAGAATATAGTTAGGCAAATAAAAGATTTGGAGCTAAATACAAGGAAGGAAGAGGAGAACCATAATCAAAAGATTAAAGAAAGACCTCTAGCTTTCCCATCTTAGAGGTCTATCCAAAGATGTTCTCAAAACAAGAAGGAGAGTTCAATTACAAAGGCTAAAGAGTAATTTGAAACCATTGAACAGTCTCAAGGAAACCATCAATAAAATGAATATTTGGTACAAGAAGGTACTCCTTCTATTACCCAACTTAGCTTTCTCTCCCTACAAAAGTTCTTTCAAGTGTCAACCATTCCTAGGGTTCTAAGTTGCAAGAAGGTTCCCTTCATTCACAGACCCATCCATAAACCATCTATCACACCTCATACTTCATCTCTAGCTTATCATACATACATCACATCTTAATCTTCACCTCAAACCCATGAGCCTATCCATCAACCTCCGACCCCACCCTTTCTTGAGAAGGAGTTTATTTTTATGGAAGCAAGTGAAGAGGAGCATATCCAAGCTATGACTAATCAAGAAGATGTCATAAGTGATTATGAGGAAGAGATCACCATAGGGACTCCCCTTAGTGAACACAAGGGAAAATTAGCCTTCTTGAATGAGGAGAAACATATTACAAACTCTTTCGCAGCTATCCACGAGGAATATGGCCAAGACTTGAAGAAATAGGCATTTGAAGAAGACTCCATATCTGATTATGAAGTAGCATATGATCATCTAAAGTATGAAATGGAGTATACCATCAATAATGAAGGTTAGGAAGCTCCTCAAGAAGTTACAACCCTAAAATAGTCTCATGAGACCAAGGCAAAAGTCATAGTTCTTGGAGATGACTCAATACCTCTATCTAGTTTTGAATCACCCCCAGATGCATTGCAATATGAATAACACCAACTTCATGACCTCATACATCAAGAAGATAAGATTGAATAAGTAGTAGTGTTGGATGATAAGAAGGACAAAGAATACTGACAACTACAAATGAAGCTCTTTCAAGAGCTTGAATATCTTTGTCAAGTTGAGGATCAAGTGCTTGAGAAGGTGGCAAAGAATTTCCCATGGAGGACAATGAACAAGATTGCACAGAATCTATAGAAAACACTATGGAAATCATAGAGGTATGCTTTTTTGAACCACCATTGGAGGTCATAATTGAGGAACCATATAAAGAACTTGAGACTATTTGGATGCACATAGATAACCTATTTGGATTTTCTTGGTTCTCATTGAACATCATGCTAAATAAGTTCACATTTGAAACAAATAAGAAGTAGGCATCAAGACCAAGGGTCAAGAAGTTGCATGCATCATCTCATGATGCAAGAAGGTTATCAAACTTTCCTTTTGATCTAGGAGGAAAGGTACACATAATTTTAAGCTATATATATTAGGATAATTTTGTTTAAATTCCTCTAATTTCTATTTATGGCACGCTATCTTGTTTGTTCTTTTTTTGATCCTTTGTTTGTTTCAAAAGAGGTTAGAAAAAGACTGGCAACTAGTGTTGGATCCATGTTAATATGTTGGACCCAAGTAGAGATTCCATTCCCAATGGACTGGACAAAGCACATGGTCTAGGTTCTCTTGCATAAATAGGCATGTAACCCCTATGAGTCACCAAAGATGTGGGCCATTTTTGGCCCACATATAAATCTTTTGCATGTTTTAATGGAATGAGTGGAATAAATGTTTGAAACAATTCTAATATTGCAAAGAAGAGGATCCAAAAAAGTTTCATGGTGTTTGAGCATTCAAGAGCATGGACCAGGTTATACAAGCCTTAGAAAATCATCAACACCTTGAAAGAATTAACATAGGATAAATTGTGCAAGTTTAAGAACCAGACCATCACCAAGATGTCATGAAGAAATGAATGGACCAGTTAACTTTTGAATTTTATAAATACACCTTAGAAATCCATGCGAGCCTAAATATTATAGCGTCATGGAGTTTTTAATTCCAAGATCATCCTTTAAAATTTTCATGTCTGTGCATGATTTCAAGCTCAAGTTATGAGCGTTAAGAGTTAAATCTACATAATGGATTGTTTGTGCAGACATCAAAATTAAGCTATGAAAAAAAAACCATTTTATTTCAAAAGGTGATGATTATGTGAACATCAAATATGATCACATGAAAATATTTGATAGTTGTGCAGACATAACAATAAAACCATTAGATCTTAAATTTGATGGTCGCATAGACATCAAATACAGTTGTATGGATGTCAAATGATAGGAGTGCAAATGTCAAATTTGAGCTCATGAAATAGCCATTAGATTTCAAATAGTGGGTCCCCTCATATTTGATGGTCTACATTGCATCTTACATATTAATCTGATGGTGCAAATGAGTCAAAAGGTCAAGAAGCTCGAGAGGCCACCATGTGGCACAAGTATAGAAGCTGACAGACTGATAACAAGATCCTAAGATCAACACATGATTGACAAGTGTTAATAGTGAATTCAAGAAGATAGAAGATCGATGGAGTACATTTAATCATGAAAATCAAGATCTATGGTATGAGAACAACCAATAAGTCAATAAGGATCAGTGGGACCAATAATAATAAAGATAGTTTTGCATAATATAAATGCTTTGAATTGGTAATTAACAGCCAATATATAAAGTTCAAACCTAAGACATTTTTGATGAAAGCCTATGAGGCATTCTTCAACCTAAGCAAGATAAAAAAAATGACCAGAGCTCAATCAAGATCTAGGTAGAACTAGTCAGACCAAGTATTGCCAGTAGAGCTCCATATACTTAAAATAGGTCTTTTGGGCCTAATATAGATATCGAATATAGACCAATGATTATGAAGCAAGATCAAGTAGTTTATACGGTCCATGGATACTATGACTATGTGAAAACCAATAATTGGATTGGTTTTCACCTATAAACATACCCACGTTTGATATTGGAGCAAATACAAACCATGGAGAGGTGTCTCACCTATCATCAGGGTCATTTTTTAAATGAACAGGTACCGATGGCCACCCAAAGTATATGTGGCATAAATTTATCAATTCTAAGACATGATTCTCATCAACAAATTAGATAGATAATGACATGGTTCCAAGAAGGACACCAGGTGAATGGATAAGGACAATGACCATTCAATTATTTTACTGAATTGGTTCCTTATTGATAAAATAATGAGTAAGCATCCTTGAGCTTGTGATAATACATCACAATTCCCTCTCTCTCTTCCCTTTTTCTATATATGTTACATTTTCTACCACTCTCATAGACTCTTTGAATTTTTAGAAAGAAACCTTTAACATTTTTAGAGAATAAACTCTTATTCTTTGGCTTGCTTAGGTTATGACAAATTCTTTAATATAACACCTTTTAATGCTATAAAGACTGAATTTCATCATTTTACAAGCTAAATTGAAGTGTGTCCCATGAATTCATATATTGTGGTTAAGTGAATGTATGTTCCTTGTCTATGTCTGAGTTTTCTCACCTTCATAAATTGATTTTTAACTCCCATAGTTCATTATAATTATAATTTACAGTTTGTTGTTTAGTTTGAAAGTGGATATTTGCCCTCTCATGCTAGTTTGATAATTGATTCATGCATTATTTTTAAATACTCATGTGGGATCAATTTTCTTTGGTCTTGAATGTGTCTCATAAGTGTGTCTTATACAAAGTATAAGTTTTCCAATTATTAGTACATCACCCCTTTTTACATGCTTTCATACATTATCGTTATTGTCACCAAATCTCGTACCCTAGAAGAGGGTGTTCAATCCTCTTCCAAATTTGGGCAACACGGGAACACTTTCAGGTATGTGGGTGTACCTATAGTGGAAGTGAGCCTTTAGATTTAAGGTATATCTCCCTGAATGTGTCTTGAAGTGATTTCACCTATGCCAATGCTTACGTATGGGAAAAGAATTATAATTGCATGAAATAAACCTAATCTAAAGGGGTGATACACCAAGATGTATTCTATATGACCATCATGCTTTATTGCACTAAGAAACAAGGCACACAAACTAACTTCCAAGTCCTATGGGTTCTAACAATATTTAAATATGGAGGTGAGATGTATGAGATCTATCCAAGGTAAATGAACTATAGGCTAGTTGTAAACATTAAGGCTCATTGTACACTTAAAAAATAGGCCCAAATACTTGATAACACTTCATATGACCTGCTAGAATAGAAACTCTTGCAAAAACATGAAAGGATAAAGGAAGAATGGATAGAGAATAATCACTTTGCATAACCATACATCACTTGTACACTTAGACAATTATTTAAGAACTAAAATTAGAAATACATTAATGTTCAAAGGCAAAGTACAACATCATTCCAGTAGGGCTTCACCATACATGGAGTGGAACTTTCTTATAATAGCTAAAGAGATATAGTTATATCATTTGGGAGAGAGAAGTGGGAAACAAGAATCCCCAAAAGGAAATAAAATTAGTCCAACATCATTTAAACTATGGTTACAATTGCTTTTGCAATGATGCTCCTTCAAGCCATTTGATTGATCCAAATCACCTTGAGTGGTTGCACATTTACATATTCCCTTATTGATGTTCCCTGGTAGTTTCAAAAATGGGGCCAAGTTGTAAGAGCTCTATACTAATGCTAAATCACTCATGACTAATTGTTGATTCATGCCAAAGTGGAGAGAAAGGTTCCTTTTCATGTAGCTGGTCTTGGAGATGAGATCATTAGGGACCACATGCATGCTCTCATGGCATCCTTTGAAATGATAGCTCTTATGCAAGTTGGATCATGCTATAAAATATTCTTATTAGGTTCATGTAGATCTATTATGTCACTTTAGGATTCATGGGTTTATAGATGCATGGACCCTCCTTTTAGAAAGGTGAACATAATCACCAGACATGAATTATACATGCTAAAATTCATCAAACCAAACTACATCATTGTGTCCCTTTCATGGCATTCAAATGAGCTCTAAGGGTGATATGATAACCCTACAAGACCCATTTGCTTTTATAAAAAATGGCTTCGATTTGACTCCCATCAAAAACCCTAGGCTTGCCTTTGCTCTAATTGGCTATCAAAAATTGACTAGGCTCATTGACACCTTGACTCAACTTGCTTCATTGGATTTTATAGGTACGAATGAACATGAGCCCTCAGATCTATCTTTGAATTGTCAACTTTATCCTTGCTTGTGTCACATGTCAAATACAATTAATCTTAAGATCCTACTATCAGTTTGTCAATTCATGCGCTTACACCATGTGTCATTCTCTTGAGATATCTAACTATTTTACTTATATTGCACTGATGGATTGAGATGTACGATTGAGAGAGGAGTGTTGATCTTTCTAAGACCCACTATTTAAAAACCAATGGCTAGTTCATGATCTTAAAGTTGATGTCCTCGCTCCCATCAAATGACATTTGCATGACTATCATTGATAGTCGTATGACTATCAAAATTAAGATAAATAGGATTATCCTGCTCTATCCTTAAATTTGACATCCTTCTAACCATCATTAGACATTCCATAAAACATGATTGACGTCTTATAGACTACCAAAATTAAGCACATATAAAGTTTTGCCCAAGATTTATTTTGACATTAGTGCAACTGCCTTATGTTGCAGGTCCATTTTTGAAGGCTTATAACTTGAAGATTAAAATTCATGGAGGCCTCAAACTTTCAAGGGATGTTCTTCTTACCAAAAGAGACAAACCCATTTGATTCACTGGTCTTGAGAGCCTTCTAGTTAAATATATTAAATGCTTAAGCTAGCTAGTATATATCTACTCCTGCATGATGTCCTAGTGCTAATCGAGCTCAAATGACTAAGTATGGAAAACTTAGTGAAATCCAATTGAAGGGCCAACTTTATAAATGCATAACTTCATTTGCACTTTAGAGAAAGACCTAGTACTTGGCATGTAGCAACTAGGGACCAGGATAAACAAACTCATGTGACCACTTTTCCTTGTAATTATTGCATGTGTGAGATATGGCTTTGTGAAGATTCTCACTTGGCTCTATTTGAACTTATTTGAAAATGGCTAAGTATGGAAAAATAATGGAATTTGGCTGAGAGGCCAACTTTGGACCTCCATAAATTTGGATGCACTTGGGTAGAGGACCTGAAATTTGGTGTATATGATCTTGTCACAAAATTTAACAAACCCATATGACCAATTCTTCTTGACTCATTCATATGTGCAAGATCTAGCCTCATCAAACTGCTTACTTGTACTTTCTACCACTAGACCCAAGATGCCTAGATGAACATAATGAAGAACTAGATGGATCTATTAAATTTACACACTTGTTCCAAGAACCCTTGACATCCCATAGGGTCTCTACAACACTATCCATATACTCATACATTAACAATCGTGATCCAAGCTCAAACTGCATTAATCACCATGAAGATCTACCACTTGCATATATGACTCTAAAATGGTCTCTTAGACACCAAATGACATAAGGACTAGGATAGACTATGAATAAACTAGGATAGAAAAGGAGATGACATCAATTGAGCTATAACACACTCTATTACATTATAAAAAACAATCCCCTATACAAAATTTTGACTATAGGGGGTTGGCCTATTTTGGCCTATGAGAAAAATTTTTCAACATCTATGGAAATTTCCCAAGGGTGGTATGCTTGATATGCCATGAAAATTTACCTAATACTATCCATTGGTATATGAAGTCACATGTATAATAGGTTTGACATATAAATTGCCTTGAACAACACACAAAACATAAGGAAAGATAGAAAAGAAGCAACACATTGACATACAAATTGCCTTGAACAACACACAAAACACAAGGAAAGATAGAAAAGAAGCAACACACAAGATAAGAACCAAGAAAAAAAACACACATGTGCTTCAAGAACACTTATTAAGACACAATAAAATAAGAAAGGAAACACACACCTAATTTAATATTCACAAGATAAACCTTCAGCTCTCAATAATAGGGTTTTGAATATATCCCATTCATAGGGATAGATAGTCCTTCTCCATTCATCCTTGCTAATTGAAAGGAGTTTCTTTGCTTTCACATGGTGATGGCATATGGTCCACTCCATAGGGAATCAAATTTAGTATGCCTCCCTGAATTTTATCTATCTTCATCCCATTTCAAGACAATGTCACCTTCTTAAAATGATCTTAGAGTTACCTTCTTGTCAAAAGACCTCTTCATTAGTACCTAGTGATGATCCATGGCCTCATGAGCCTTACCTCTAGTCTCTTGAAACTCCATTAATTGTTAGGTTATGGAGCTAAAAGCTTCACTCGGATGCAAACAGAAGGAGGTTGTTAAGTTTCAGGCAATCGACGTCAGTCTAATCAACCAACGTCGATCATCTTCAGTGTTACAGTAACTGACGTTGGTTATAGGTTAGTTGACATCAGTCAGACAAGAACCAACATCAACAGCCTGTGTGTGCATGCGTGTGCATGTCTTCCAAACTAGTCTATTTTTAGACGAACATTTTGTTTGTATGGTAAAAGACTAATTTTAGTCTTGGAGCTGCGGGTTCTAATTATTGTAATTAGAAGTCTAATTATTGTTTGTATGGGATATATTTAAGAGACCCATGGGCTATATTGTAAAGTGTGCTAGATAGAGAGAGCAAGGTTAGCTCCTTCAGAGGGAAGAGAGCAAGGTTGGCTCCTCATAGTGCCACAGTGCCAAGTGTGTATGATCAGGTAGATCTGTAGGAGAGCAAGATTTGGTAGAAGATCCATAGAGGTGCTAGTGTGGAGAATCAAAAGGGTTCTTCATGTGTGTAAGATCTTAGTCAGTAGGTGTGCAAGGCCAGGTTGATCTATGGTATAGCAAGATCAGGTGAGATCAGATGTGTAAGTAAGATCTAGGATTTGTAGGTTGTTACAAGATCAAGGAGATCTACTTGGAGTGCATTGTGTACTCAGACCTGGAGTACTTCGAGTACTCGGTTGTACTGATAGTATTGATACTAACTGGTTGGAGGTGAACAACAACTCTATTTTTGAGTTGTTTGTTGTGACTATGATTGAGAGAGAACTCTTGAAGAGATTTATTATTTATGCCCTAGAGGTGTGGGAACCCTAGAGGAGTGTGAAGAAGATTGTGGCTTCTTCTTTATTGTATTTCCTTCTAGAAGAGTATTAATACAATTGGGTATTGTCTCTCATATTCTGTGTTATTTCTGAATTTCTAGTTACTTGTTAATTTTGGTTAAATTCCGTGTTTAGTTGCTTATACAAAGGTAATCAACTGTGCTCTTTATGAGCTGGGGTCCTGACAAAGTGGTATCAGAGCGAGGTTAGATTCACTAACAAGTTGTAAATCTTGTTAAGTGTGTTGATTATAGGTTACTCTTAGGGGTTTCTAATTGAGTGGGAGTATAGCAATGGCAAAAGAAAGTATGGAGGAATTCAAAAGCAAGAATGATCAATTACAGAGTTATGGAAAGAAAGAGCAGGTAAAGAAAGATTGCTGGTTGGTAGAAGATCAGCATGAAGGAGCATGTGTTGCAGGTATTATTACACTGGTTGTTCTAATATGTTCCTTGAATAAAGTAGAATCTTGGTTTATAGATTTTGTTGCCTCTTTCCATGCAGCCCCAAATAGAGTATTTTTCCATGTTAAGGTCCATGGAGACTTTGGAAAGATTTATTTAGGGGCTGGTGTGCCTTGTCAAAATTTTGGCAAAGGGGAAGTGCAGCTAAAATTGTAGACGGCCAACACATGGGTGTTCAAGGATGTCATGCAGGTCCCAATTCTGAAGATGAGGCTAATTTATTCAGGAAAGTTGGGTGATGAGAGATGCACAGGAACTCTCACAGTGGATGCATTTGAATTAGCTGGTGGTAAGAAAGTAGGTACTCTTTATCTACCTACTTGTATTACTGATTCTTCTTCTATTGTGAAGATGTGGCTTTGTAGGCTTGGTCACATGAGCAAGAAGGAGATGCATGTTCTTAAGCGGAAGACAGATGTCTTTGACAAACTTAAGAACTGGAAAGCCTTTGTGTTCATAGAGGAGATGATGGATAGAGATCAGTGGATGGGACTGAATAAATCTGAGTAGGGCAGTTTGGACAAGTTTTGATCCAAAGAGAGCTCACAGATAAAAATTCATCACTCACAGGAGAACATAGGTACTAACGTCAGTCAGGTGTAACTGACATCAAACAGGTAGGCATCGACGTCGGTCATGTGTAGATAGGCAAAGTTAGTGGTGTTGGGTAGGTGGATATCAGCGTCAGGGAACTGACGTCAGTGACCTGGTGGACACTAACGTCGATTAGAGAACCGACATTGACAGTCAGGTTAGTCACATGGAACTGACGTCGGTTAGATGCAGACTGGGTGGTGACCGATATCGATCATTGGAATAGATTTTGGGTGGACAACAAGCTGTCAAGGAGTCTCAAACACCCATATGGAGGACTAAAAGGGTAAGTAAGCCTCAAATTCATTATTCCCCTTCTTTATACTTGTTACTCACTACAGAGCAGGTGGGATCTAGGAAACAATGGGAGCATGGCATGAATTCTTTGGAAGAGAACCGAACGGGAGATTTGGTAGAGTTACCAGCTCAGATGAAAGCACTGAGAGATGAATGGATTCTTTGGTAAAATAAGAGAGGGAATGGACACGTGAGATAGAAGGCCAGGGTATATGGTCTTGATGAAGCTGCAGGATAGTGGTACAGGTTTGATAGGTGTATGACAAAGCATGGCTTTAGTTAGTGTCATTGTAACCATTGTGTTTTCTTTACTAGGTTGGATGATGATTTCAACATTATCCTATTACTGTATGTTGTGTGTATGCTTGTTATAGGGTCACACATGCAGGGTTTTGCTGAGCTAAAGGTAAAGTTAGTTCAGTGGTATGTCATGAAGAATTTGGGAGCAGTGAAATTTTTTGGCATGAGTTTTTATAGAGATATGGAAGATCATAGGTTGATTTTGTCTCTAAATGATTGTGTGGATAAGGTAGTGGCGAGGTTCAAGATGCAGGATGTAGAACCAGTTTGCACACCTATGGATGGACAGTTCATAGAACAGGGTCCCAATTCACATGATAAGGTTAAGTACATGTGTACTAGACTTGTTGTTGACTCAGTAGCGGGTGTTGTCAGCAAGTTCATAGCTAATTTGGGAATGAAGCACTGGAGAGCAGTTCAGTGGGTTCTCAGGTATCTGAGAGGGACCAGCAGCAGGTATACATGCTATGCAGGGTCAGGGACTTCTCTACATGGGCATGTAGATTAAGATGTGGCAGGTTACTTGGATGACATGCGGAGCACCACAAGTTGTGTGGTGGTTGGTCTTCAAGATTGATCTTGAAGAGGGATATAAGCCAGGAAACAAATTAGATGATGTACAGGTATAGGTACAGGTGCAGTTGTTTATCTCCAAGTGGGAGATTGTTAGGTTATGGAGATAAAAGCTTCACCTAGATGCAAACAAAAGGAGGTTGCTAAGTTTCAGGCAATCGACATTAGTCTGATCAACCAACTTCAGTCATCTTCAGTGTTACAGTAACTGACGTCAGTTATAGGTCGGCCGACATCGGTCAGACAAGAACCGATGTCGGCAGCCTGTGTGTGCATGTGTCTCCCGAACTGGTCTATTTTTAGATAGACAGTTTGTTTACATGGTAAAAGACTAATTTTAGTCTTGGAGCTATGGGTTCTAATTATTGTAATTAGAAGTCTAATTATTTTTTGTATGGGATCTATTTAAGAGACCCATAAGCTGTATTGTAAAGTGTGCTAGATAGAGAGAGCAAGGTTAGCTCCTTTAGAGAGAAGAGAGCAAGGTTGGCTCCTCATAGTGCCATAGTGCCAAGTGTGTATGATCAGGTAGATCTATGGGAGAGTAAGATCTGGTAGAAGATCCACAAGGGTGCTGGTGTGGAGAATCAGAAGGGTTCTTCATGTGTGTAAGATCTCAGTCGACAAGTGTGCAAGGCTAGGTTGATCTGCAGTATAACAAGATCAGGTGAGATTAGATGTGTAAGTAAGATCTAGAATTTGCAAGTTGTTGCAAGATTAAGGAGATCTACTTGGAGTGCATTGTGTACTTGGACCTAGAGTACTTCGAGTACTCGGTTGTACTGGCAGTATTGATACTGACTGGTTGGAGGTGAACAACAACTCTGTGTTTGAGTTGTTTGTTGTGACCATGATTAAGAGAGAGAACTCTTGAAGAGATTTACTGTTTATGCCCTAGACGTGTGGGATCCCTAGAGGAGTGTGAAGAAGATTGTGGCATCTTATTTGTTTTATTTCCTTCTGGAAGAGTATTAATACAATTGGGTATTGTCTCTCATATTCTGTGTTATTTTTGAATTTCTAGTTACTTGTTACTTCTGGTTAAATTCTGTGTTTAGTTGCTTATACAAAGGTAATCAACTGTGCTCTTTATGAGCTGGGTTCCTAACATTAATTATATCAATACCACTTCTATTGGAGTTTTTTCAAGCAACTCAAGTTGGTGTGATAATTCCAAGGCTGACAACTCTTGAGATATAGATAACCTGACTTCCCTTCCATAGATAAGCACAAAAGGAGAATTATTTGTTGAATTTTTGGGAGTTATCTTATTAGCCCATAAAGATGTCTTCAATGTGGTGTGCCAAGCTCTTTAGTTATGATCTAAGGTTCTCTTAATAATTTTTATTAGGTTCTTATTGATAGATTCAACCAACCCATTACCTTGAGGGTAACAGTTGGATGAATTGATAAAGAATACACCATTGCTATTTGCCCAATAAACTATTTTAACACCCATAAAAGCAAGATAATTATCTAAAATGATAGTAGAAGGGGTGCTAAACCTTGTTATTATCCTCTCATAGAACTCCAAGATAGCACTTTCATTAACCTCCTTTAATGCTACTACCTCAAACCATCTAGTAAAATAGTCAGTTGCTATGAGTATCCATTTGTTACCAACACTTGATGGGGGGTTCATCATGCTAATGAAATCAAGATCCCATTGCATGAAAGGTTGGTATATTTAGATAGGCTTTAAAGGAAGAGTTGCAAGTTTCTGTTTCCCTACAAAGAAAGCACACTACCCACACCTTCTCACCCAAGCATGGCAATCCTTGAAGAGGCTGGGCCAATAATAACCAACCCTCATGATATTGGTAGCTATGGTCTATGGAGTGAAATGACATCTTATTGTCCCATCATGAAACTTCTCAAGAAGCACTCCAAATTGGTCATTATCAATGCATCTCAACAACACACCATTGATGCCCCTCCTAAAAATATACCATACATAAGACAAAAGGGAATAAACTACAATCTAAAATACCTTCTTTGTGATATATTCATATTATTAGGGTACTCACCATTTTGGAGAAATATGATCATATCTTGTGTCCAACTTTGTGGAGGTAACTGACCAAATGGTTGGGGAAGCTCATGATTGAATAGAGCTTCTTATTTTGATTCATGAAGGTCTAAAGTTGGATGTTCATAGAGGTCTTTACCTCTTACCAGTTTAATCACTTTGATATCAACATCATACTCCATTACCTTAGTGATCCACCCTGCCCTCTTTTCATTGAGATCTTTGCTCAAAATAAAATACTTGGTGCTGGGATGAGAGACCATAAAATGAATCTTGTTATTCAACACCATATGTCTAAAGTTATTTAGTCTTCTTACAATAATAAGGAATTATTTTTACACAAAGGTGTACTTGACTTCATAATATTATAAACCTTGACTGAAGAATACAATTGGCTACTCCACACCATCATTCTTTTACATCAACATGGCTGAGATAGTATCAAGGTTGGAAAATGAATACAACATGAAGTCCTTAGTAAAATCAGGATTCACCAGGGTAGGAGCTTCTACAATTTCTTTATTTATGGCTTTAAAACTGGTCTTACCTTCTTTGGTCCAAAAGAAGACTTGGTTCTTCTTGAGCATATCTATGATAGGTTTTACTAAAGATGAAAAACCAAGTATGAATTTTCTTACAAAATTTATCTTTCCCAAGAAACTTTGAAGACTTTTCTTATGCAATGGTAATGATAAGTCTAAGATATCCTTTATTCTCTTAGGATCGATAGTCAGACCATCCTTGGAAATAATGTCCTAAGAGATTGCCTTCATGAACAAAAAAGATGCACTTATTTGGGTTAAGAGATACCCCATATTTCCTGCATCTTTAAAACACTTGCCTTAAGTGTTGCATGTGCTCATTTGTATCCTTAGAAAATATTGTTATATCATCCAAATAAACTAGTACCATGCCCATTGCTCTCTAAAATGTGGCATCGACATTAGATAGACCAAAAGGCAACTTCCTATAACCAAAGGTCCCCCATTTGGTGGTGAAGGCTATCTTGAACTGGTCATCTTCATTGACTAAAATCTGATTGTAGCCTGAATAGTCATCTAGAAGAGAGAAATGTTGAGAACCTAAAACCATCTATAGAATTTGCTCCAATAAGGGTAGAGGATAGTGATCTTTGAGTGATAGTAAATTAAGATATCTAAATTCTACACAAAGCCTTATATCCCCATTCTTATTTATAATAGGCACAAGGTTAGCTACCCATGTTGAATGCTTGATGGGGAATATTATCTTAGATTCAAGGAATTTGGTGAGCTCTATCCTCATGAGTTGCTCAACCTTGGGGTTTATGGGTCTTTATTTTTTTTAATTGGTTTAACTCATGATTCTAACTTGATGGTCTGGTGTACTAGGATAGGATCAAATCCTTTGAGGTCCTTATATTCCCAAGAAAATATATCATGAAACTCTCTGCATAGTTCAATAAATGCTTGATTTTCTAATTTAGAACATACCTTTCCTAGTTTGAGGAGTTTGTCTTTGAAGACCAAGACCCTTAATTCTCCTCTTTTGTAGATACACTTACTTTATCCTTATTTTTTTATCATTATCCTTAAAGATACTTTCTAATCTCACCAAACCCTTAGGTATCTTATTGGTCTTGAGATGCATAATTTGGTCACCCAACTATTCTTGGAGCCTCCTCTAATTTCTTGAAGAAAACTCAACCTCATTTTGAAATAAGCATGCAATGTGTGTCACTATAAAACACTTGCCAAGACACTTCATTATCAGGTAAAAAAGGTATAATAATGATCTTAATATGAGACTAATTTCCTTCTCCCTTTATTAAAGTTGGAGTGTCAAATTGGGTTCCTATGGTAGTTAGTTTATTAGCATGACTATTTTGATCCCTTAGGACTAAGTGAATGTTGAATGCATTAAAGTCTTAGATTAGATCCCATACCCTATGCCTGTATGAATTAAGCAAAGGGTTATTGGAAATAATCACATTCCTCACCTGGTGCACAACCAACTCACTGTCTCCATACACTTGCAGGTTCGTGTTCCCTTTTTCCCTTACCCATTAAAGGCCATGATTCAAACCTTCATACTCAACCACATTAAAAGTGAAACTAAAAAGAAATTTGTATGAAGCATAATAATGTTGTTTGGATGGAGATACTAACATAACATCAGCCCTTGCACCAAATTTACTTCTTGAACCATAAAAAAACATCTTCCATAGTTCATCATCTTCGCCCTCTTCTTTAAAAAGTAGAGATGTCTATATTCCTTCCTCATGTATACAATATGTTCCTAGATTAGTTTCCTCCATGAGAACATAAGGATCATGCTCATAATTATTAGTACCATATTCATCAAGAAACAAATTTTCAATGCCCTCAAGCTTGGAAGAGGTGCCATCATCTAGAATAGAATCCTTTTCTTCATGAATAACACAATTCAAATTAGAATTTGTCTCAATGTAAGGTTCAATATGAAACCTTGTAAGAGGTTGTGTCCTAATTGTCACCTTGGTCCCATATCTTGTTCTAAAATCCAAGAAAGACTAGTGAGCTGAGAGATAACCACCTATCTTGGCTATGAAGTCCCTTGATAGGCAGATTACAGAGTGGGTTGGGAGATCAACCACAACTATGTCCTGCAAGATAACAAAGTTTAGACAACCATTCAAGAAAACCTTCGAGACTTTTATCAACCCTAATATCTTGGTAGGTGTACCATATAATTAAAGGAACCCATTTCTATGTGGTTCATATTTTAGGCCCAACTTGTTAGCAAAATTTTTGGTCATGATAGAAGTAGAAGTTTCACTATCAACTATGCAGTTGTGTACCAATTTGTCACCTATAATGAGGGTAAGGTAAAATGGTGGAGGTTTCTTAGCTCTAGTGGATGTTTCAATAATGGTACTAGGAGCATTTTTAAGAGCAACATGGCCATGAATTTGATTTGAGGATGAAGGATTAGTAGGAATAGTGGATAATTGATTTTTTAACAATTCTTTTTGGCTAGGCAGATGAAGGATATCCCACAAGGAGATAGATGCTTTGGCACTCTTAAAGGAATATAATATGTGTAGAGCATTAGTACTCACATTTTCTTATGTCCTTAGAGGTAAATAATTTATTGAAACTCTAGGGAGAGAGGCACTTTAAACAACCCTACCACATTCTGACTTGTTGGAGGTGTGGAAGCCTTTAGAGCTGTCACATAAGCCTTTGTAACTATTGTATTTGTAGCTACATATTATTTCCTTATAGGGTGATTGGATGATCTTGTAGGCATGTTGTTTCCATTTCTTAGAGACCTATTCTTGGATGTTGTATTGTCTACAATAAAGGCTCCTTGATTTAGCATAACAATGTTTTCAACCAAAAAATTGGTAAAGATCTCTCCTTGAGGTTGCCAACCTTCATTAGCTTACATCATCACCTCATCTTCATTTGATAAGAGGGGAGTAACTATTGTTCCCAAAGTCTATCACTCATTTTTGGGACAACACATGAACTTTTTTTGGTCCTACAAGCCAAAAAAATTCTCTCTTACCTTTGTAGATTAAAATACTCTACATTTTATTTTGAGTTTCAGTTGTGTGCTTCAAGTTTTGTCCTTGCGCATTTCAGTTTTGAGGCATTAAGGGTTATGACACAGGGCACAAGTTTTTAATTTTTCCTAAAGTTTTGTCTAAGTCTCAAAGTCGAGTGGAAGCTACCAAGTGTCATCTATCGGGACACATTATAATTTGTTTCTAAAAATAGCAGAATGTGCCACGTGTCTCGTTATAACTCAGTGGAGTGTGATGTGTCTACATCCACATTTCAAGTTTCTTATATGTTTCAAAGATTCTTTCAATAATATTCTCTTAAAGTCCCATAAAGGGCACCAAGTGGAATCTGTAGAAGGTTTTAATATGTTTTTCTAAATGCAGCAGAAGTCACCATGTGTCCCTTGTAAAGCTCGATGGAAGCTGCCAAGTGTCAACATCCATAGTTTCTTCCTTTTGTTTTGTTATTAAGTAAGGACTATGGTGGGCCCCAGGTGAGTTGCTAAAGTAGGTAGAGCATGCCAAGTGTCATCATCTATGTGAATCCAAATGAGTCCTAAATGTTTCTAAAGCTCAATAGAATCTACCATGTGTCATCTTCCGCAGGACTCTCAAAAGGTATCTCAAGCTTCTATAAGTTAAGTGGATGCTACCAAGTATCCTCACCTGTTTCACAGTGGGAAACACCACATGTCACTTGTTAAGATTAGTAGAAAGTTCCACCTATCCCCATCCCATTTTGAAGCTGTTCGAGTAAGAAGTGTTGTGGGTCCCATTTTCTATAAGTTGATAAAGTTTCAAAGTAGTGGACTGTGACAAATGTCAAAGATGGAGCACTCACAATACAAAGACACAGTAAAAAGGATGAAGCCCAATGAAAAGTGGCCAAAGCAAGTGGGAAAGACACAAAGGAACATTTCCTTCAGATAAAATGTCTGAAGGAATTCCTTTAGAAATTTTGTCTAAAGGAATTAGAACCTGAAGACTGCCTGAAGCCGAAGGACTCCAAAGACCGCCCAAAGGATGACCTCGAAGGGGATGTACCCTTACGGGGGGCCTCTCACCGACTAAAATGTAGACCTTTCTCTAGACTTCGAAGGGCAAGTCCCCTCAAGAAAGGATCAAACAACAAAGCTAAAGGAATTGCCGAAGAAGATGACGGGCCCATAGACGTCAAAGTTGAGCATTGTGAACTAACCATTGGGATTTAGACGTCTGATGATGTCCCCACAGCTGTCAAATTTAGGACAACCAACTAGCCATTGGCTTTTAAATGATGATGGACCTAAAGACATCAAATTTGTGGCAATGAAGTATTCATTGATCTTTGCAAGCTTAAATGCAGACCTGAAGGCATTCAAAGACCTTCAGGCTAAAAGGAAGAACCGCTGAGAGGAGGAACCAAAAGAACCAGAAAGGGGAAAAGATAGCTCGAAGGCTTAAATCACAGTAGAAAGAGGGAAAGTGCAAAATATCTATGTAGTAGTTATTCCAATAGGTGGAATAGTCTGCAAGGTAGATTTTTAAGCCCTTAAACATTAAAGACATGGCCTGTTTGTCTCCCTTGGAGTAAAGAAAAAATGGACAGCTATGCAGATATCAAGTGTCAGACTAGATGAACCAAGCCCAAGAGAAGACATTTGAGATGAATTGACATGCCACAGTTAAGGCAGCTGCCCTATTCTAGCATGGATCTCTTTG
This sequence comes from Torreya grandis, assembly GCA_037957365.1. NCBI lineage: Eukaryota > Viridiplantae > Streptophyta > Pinopsida > Cupressales > Taxaceae > Torreya > Torreya grandis. The sequence continues at coordinate 152,852 of JARHVA010003025.1, forward strand.
ATAAAACTAAAAAATGCATTCAAGGCATTAAATGTATAGCATGGGCCATTCCATGAAATAGAGTGCCAAGCCTTTCTTAGCTACAATATATTGTAATCTCTTATTTTGAAAAAAGGGAGATCATTTTGATAAAAGAAGGAAAAACTCTACCAAAATTGAGAGGCTATCCTTGAGACTTTGAGCTTAGGTTGTTAATCATATTTTTTTGTTTGAATGAGAAAGCAAGTTACTTTTAGACTTTGTGCTATCATGGCATGTGACATTTAGGGGATTGTTCTTATGACTGTCTTCTAAATGTGTTCTTATCCATTTGATGAAATAAGTAGAATTTGTGGAGATAATCAGGAAGGTGTCTTGAATCCAATTGTGGGAAGATTTTGTGTTACCTACAGTTGCCTTTAGTGTTTTTAGCTATTTTCTATGTAAAGGACCTTGGGATGACTTTATGCCCTCATTGTTCATCGTATCTCACTCTTTAGGTAGCTGAAGTGGAGACTTTGTGCTACACTTCATTCTGTTGGTTACTATACCTTGTTACCAATTATTTATCACTACCTAAAATAACTCTTGCTATTTACTGCAAGATCACTTCGGAAAGAAGAGAAGTGCCTTCAGTGTTTATACCAAGATTTTCCCCTTTATCTGTGAGCATCATCTCTAAAAAAAGAGAGATGATGGTGTTATCCTACCTCTGAGTGTTATTTTTTGCTTATATATATTGTATATATCTCCTCATATTTATAGGGAACCTCCCCTTGATGAGAGGAGAGATTTGTCCCCTTTTGATGTGGTAAACCTGCACATCTGGCCAACCAATCTCCCTTGCTATGATTGATAAGACCTATTTTGCTCATCAGTTAGCTGATTGGAAAAATATTCACTCAATAATTTTTTGGTGACTCCGTTAGGGATCGAAGAGTAGTTCCTTCCCTTATATATTATAGACTCTAGCGACTCTAGTCTGTGTCTTACCCATTATCATTATAGCCTTATCCATCTCCATTATATACTCTGACAACGCCATGTTATACTAGAAATCAAAGAGTCCAAGGTGTTATTGACCCTATCTTTGAGTTGGTGTAGCAAGGAAATTTTGACTTGTTTCCTCCACAACTTCAAGTTTAATTATCCATGAGTGTTCTTCCTACCTGTACCCGGTCACCAATACAAGGCAGAGCTACTTTTTATGTTGTTAGTAGAGATTTGCCTATACATGCTCCACCTAGATTTGTTATCCCAATTTTACATAAGTAAATCATGGTAGCTCAAGGCCCCTGGGGTAACTCTTTTGGTCCATTCAATCTGACTCCACCTCTACATGAACTTCCACATAGTTTAAGGAAGAATTTATCCAAATTCTTTAGTGATGGGAAAGTTCATCCTGATGAACACATTACAGCCTTCAGCATAGCCTATGGCATGATAGGTGTAGAGTATGAAGACATAATAGTCAAGCTATTCATAGAGACACTATAAGGCACTACTGCAGACTAGTCCTACCATCTACAAGCTCAGTCAGTGACTGATTGGGACACACTCAAAGCTAAATTTGAAGCCAGGTTCAAGCTTATATAAGATACACATGCCTTGATGGCCCAACTCACATAGATGAAGAAGGAACCTCATGAACCTATGAGGGATTTCATAGCAAAGTTTGACAAACTCAGGAATTGGATTCCTATCATTGCTCAGTGAACACCTGAGAACCTTAAGTGCTTCTTCATCAACTCGTAGCTGTCTAAAGTGAGTTTTCTGCTAAGGCATGCTGGCCATATAGACCTTGCTACTACTCAAGACTTGGCTACCAAGGTGGAAGATGACCCTATCTTGGCTAGAAAGATAAGGAGAGATCCAAACAGAGGTAAACCCTCTTCATCTTCTGAATACTCACCTACATCCACCACTAATCCAATGGTGCAGAAGCTGGAAAATGAGTTGTTAGCTCTCAGAAAACAAATGGCACAAGGGATGTCATTTGATCCTTCATATAGAGATGTACCAAGGAGGACATTCTCTAATCAGTCATATCAAGGCAATGCTACCAGGAATCAAGGGCAAGCAAATTGTCTTCCTCCCCCATGGGGAAACCTTGCCATTGAAGCACCTCTACCCAACTCAGTGGTCAGATATCTTAAAGCTGAATTGGATTTCTCGTTCTAGTCTCAGTTGAATCCTGAAGATTATGCTAATCTCTTCACTGAGGAAGAAGAAGAATTAGCTAGTGACTCCAACATTAGTTTCCTAAATTATCAAGATGAACCTAGAAGGGAAGGTAAAGCAGCTGAGGGATCATATGTTGTGTTCACTTGGTCTAAGAACCAATCATCCCAGTAAGCTGATAAAGAAAAGTTAGAGGAGTGACCTTAACTAGCAATTTCAATTGCTAAGCGGGGAACCACTCTTCCTTTCGAGCCAAAGGACCCGGTGATTACAAGAAAGGTAGGTACACCAAACATCCCTATGCCTTCTACTTTAAATTCATAGACCAGTCCTCCCCCTTCCACAAATTAAAAGGATGAACTTCCATCCTCTATAATTGGTTCATTTCAAATATTTGACATGATTGACCATATAAAGAAAACTAAAATTCAAATGTCTAAGTTGGAATTTTTGTAGTCCCATCCTGAGTAATTAGATAAATTGGTTAAGTATGTGAAGAACCAAAACATCCCTGTAGGATAAGAGATTTTGAAGGTAACTCATGATTCCCCCAAGATTGTACCCACCAAGAATAGCCTTGTCATTTCTCCTCCTGTTGCTCTCGGTAGGACTGAACCATTTTATGTCTCATTGTTGATAAATGGACATCAGCTAAACAACTACATCATTGATTCCAAAGCCTTGGACAATGTCATGCCTTCCAAAGTGGCTGAATCCCTTGGCCTTATACTAACCAATACATTTGGGAGATGTTTCTCTATGGATAAAAAATAAGTACCACTACCGAGAAAAATCAAAGATGCCCAATTTGCAGCCTTTCCAAATAGAAGAATCAAGATGACTGTCCTGGTGGCTGACATCCCAACATCATATGGCATCCTTCTCAAGCAAAATTTTTGAAAGGATGTTGGAGGTGAATTGAGTATGGACTTATCTGAATCAAGGATTCCAGTCAAAGGCATTATGAAAAAATTGCTTCTTGAAAAGGAAGCAAAATATGTGGTCACCCAAACATCAGTACCTAAAGCTCAAATTTTGTTTGAGTCTTCAGGCATGGGTAACTGTTTTCTATCCACAGAAAAAGTTCATGAAGTGCTTGTTGAATCTCTTGAAGGTGAAAACCTAAAAATATGTTCAGCTAGAACATCAGAAGAATTGGAGTGCAATGTAAGTGTGGAAGGATCTCCCCCTCCAAATGAAGAAGAATCCAAAGAAAAATTAGTATCAAATGAGGTATGGATTTTGGAATTTGATGGTAGCTACTCCTCTACTAGTTCAAGAGCTAAGATTATGTTAATATATCCTCAAGGAGATATTTTTCTTTCATCCTAGAAATTACAGTTTAGCAATACCAATAATACAGCTGAATATGAATCGTTATTACTTAGATTGAAGGCTGCTCATGACAAAGGCATCAAACTCCTTCATGTTAAAGGAGATGTTGAATTGGTGGTTTTTTAGGTGAGAAAATTGTATCAAACCAAAAATGAGAGATTGTGCCACTACCATAATTTAGTCTGAGATCAAATTGAAATCTTTGATGCTTTCAGCATCTCTGCCATACCCAGGGAATTCAATGACAGAGCTGATGCATTGGCAACTTCAGCAACTCTCTTAGTTCTTGACCCTAACTTCAAAGGAGATAGGTACACTATTGAGCTAGTCTTTTGACCAAGTGTCCCTAATAATACCAGTCATTGGAAAGTGTTTAATAATGACAACCAAATTATTGCTTTCCTAGAGCAAAAAGATAGCTTTCAACATCTACACTTCAAAGGCAGTGAGCCTCAGAAGCTTGAACCAGCCCCTAAATCAAGTGCAGATGTAGGTGAAGAGTGCTTACAACTCAAAGGGAATAAAATCTCAAAAGGCCTGGTTTCCCTTGATAAGCTATTTGAAAAACATGATAGATTCATCAAATAGTAGCAAACGGATTCAAGCTCCTCTCAGGAGTTTGATCAGATAAATTTGGGTACCATGGAAGATCCCAAGATGGTGAACATTGGGAAGTGCTACACTCCTGAGGAGAGATCTAAGTTCACTGCTCTACTCCACCAGTGCATGGATGTCCTAGCATACTCATATGATGATCTGAAGTCACTCAGCCCTGAAGAAATCTACCATGAGATTCCTCTCAAAAGTGATTTAGTGTTTTACAAGAAAAAATATAAATAGTACAACCTAAAGATATTAGGTACTATTCTATCTAAAATATAGAAAATACTAAATGTTAGGATAATTTTCCCAATCCATCATTCCACATGGATTGCAAACATAGTCCCTGTGAGGAAGAAGAATGGAAAAAATTACCTTTGTGTGGACTTCAAGAATTTGAATCAGTCATCCTTAAAGGATAACTATCCTCTACCCATCATGGATCAAGTGCTTCGAATAGTGATCGGTTCAGAGATGTTATCAATGCTAGATAGATTCTTAGGATACAATCAAGTTGAAGTTGGTGAAGTAGACCAACACAAGACTGCCTTCACCATGCCTTGGGGTACCTTTACATATCAAAGAATGCCTTTTGGCCTGATAAATGTTGGTGCCACTTTCTAGAGAGCAATGGACCTTACTTTCAAAGACAAAATGGGTAAGTTCATTATGGTATACCTTGATGACTTGACCATTTTTTCCAAGCATCACCCTAATCATGTGCACTATTTGCAACAAGTGCTAGAATGTTGCTGCCAGAATGGCATTTCTTTGAACCCCAAGAATTCTATCTTTGAGGTGATAGAAGAGAAGCTTCTTAGACACATCATATCTAGAGAAGGCATAAATATTGAATCAGAAAGAGTCAAGTCCATCCAGGAGCTTACTCTACCCACGAGTAAGACTGCAGTTCACTCTTTCTTTATAAAAGTGGATTTCTTATGAAGGTTCATTCCCAAGTTCATTGAGAATACTCGTCATATTGTAGATATGATGAAAGAAAAGGACACTTTTATCTAGACTAAAGAAGGAAAATTAGCATTCTAGAACATCAAGACAGCCATTGCTCACACCCTAATTTTGGTTTGTCCAGATAAGATCAAAAATTTCATCATGTATAGTTATGCTTCTGAACACACACTTTCAGCCATTCTGGTTCAGCAGAATGAAGGTGTGGAATCTCCTATTTCCTTCATGAGCTATCTCTCAAAGCTTATGAGCTAAAGTATTCAAACATGGAGAAGCATGCTTATGCAGTGGTCAAGGCAGTGAAGCATTTTCACTTTTACATTTTGAATTCCCACACTACTGCCCTGGTTCCTGACACCACAGTCAAGTCCATATTAACTCAATAGGAGTTTGGGATGAAAAGAGGCAATTGGATTGCTAAAATCCAAGAGTTTGATCTAGTCATCAAACCAATGAAGCTAGTGTGGGGAAAAGACCTATGTCAATTGATTGCTGATAACAACCTAGAACAAAGAAAGCATGAAGAATCAGAAGAAGAAGACACACCAACAGTCCTCTTTGTCTCCACCATGAATGAGTGTTATTCAGGTATTGCTCATTTTCTTACTTATGGTGAGTGTCCTACTCACCTATCTTATAAAGAAAGGAGGACTATCAAGTTGAAAGCTACCAATTTTGTTCTCTAAGACAACGGCCTGTATAAGAGGAGCCTTGATGTAGTATTCTTTCATTGCGTGGATAAAGAGTAGCAGAACCAATTTTTGAAGTCCTTCCACAATCTGGCTTGTGGAGGACATTTTTCTGCTCCTGTAACTACCCATAAAATTCTATGAGCTAGGTACTATTGGCCTACCCTTTTTTAAGATGCATACAAATGGGTAAGAAAATATGAACTATGCCAGTAGTTTGTTGGAAGACCAAGTTAGCTGCCTTGCCTCTCAAGCCAGTTGTGATAGAAGATCCATTCCAGTAATGGAGAATCAATTTCATTGGTGTTGTAAACCCATCTTCAAGCACTAGACATGATTATGTCCTCATAGCCACATATTACTTCACCAAATGGGTGGAAGCAATTCCAACCAAGCATGTTACTTCAGAAGTAGTATGTGATTTCCTCAAGGAGAACATCATTTCTAGGTTTGGGGTCCTAACCAAGATTGTGACGAATAATGCTGCCTATTTCTCTTCTCATGAGATCACTCAATTTTGTTTTTACTATGGGATTACCCTCTCCCACTCCTCTGATTATTTCCCACAAGGAAATGGTCAAGCTTAATCAAGCAACAAGAACCTGGTGACCATCATCAAGAAGCTAGTGGATGATAACCAATGGACATGGCATAAAGCATTGGTTGATGCTTTATGGGTAGACATAATTACACCCAAGAGGGTGATAGGTATGTCACCTTTCCAACTTTTGTATGGTCTTAATGTAGAGATATCGATCACTTTAGAATTACCAACACCCAAATTGGCAAAGGCAGTTGAAGATCAGACATATGAAAGCTCCATTGACAAAAGGATCATGTGCTTGACTAAGCTGGATGAGCAGTGAACTATGGTGGTGGATCAAATTATTGCACACCAAAGTCTGGTGAAGAAGCTCTTCAACCAAAAAGCAAAAAGATGGGATTTCCAGATTAGAGATCAAGTCCTATTATGGGACAAGAGAAGGGAACCAAAGGGAATGCATGGGAAGTTCGATTCCCTATGGAGAGGCCCATTCACTATCCATGAGCTGAACAGTGAAAATAGTTTCATGTTGAAGTATCAAGATGGCATGCCCTTTTCTCTACCTCACAATGGGCAACATCTAAAGCACTTCAACTCTTAAAGTATCAGATAAGATTATATGTACATGTGTATATTTGTAGTCTTTAGTTCTGTTTTGTGCTTTTCCTTTTCATTTTCATTTTTGGTGCCTTGCTTTCTTGTTGGTTAAGATGACTCCATAGCCCAATGGCGCACTTCAAGGCACTAGAGATTCTAGTCTCTAGTCCCCTTAGTTGTTCTAAAATTTCAACCAAAGGAAGTTCCCCAACTGGAGTTAGCTATTGTTCCCAAAGTCTGTCACTCATTTTTGGGACAACACATGAACTATTTTTGGTCCTACAAGCCAAAAAAATTATCTCTTCCCTTTGTAGAGTAAATACTCTACATTTTATTTTGAGTTTTAGTTGTGTGCTCCAAATTTTGTCCTTGCACATTTTAGTTTCATGGTAGTAAGGGTTATGGCACATGGCGTGGGTTTTTCATTTTGCCTAAAGTTTTGTCTAAGTCTCAAAGTTAAGTGGAAGCTGCCAAGTGTCATCTACCGAGACACATTATAATTTGTTTCTAAAAATAGTGAAACATGCTACATGTCCCGTTATAACTCAGTGGAGCATGATAAGTGTTTGCATTCACATTTCAAGTTTCTTGTAAGTTTCAAAGCTTCTTCCAATAAGCTTCTCTCAAAGTCCTATGGAGGGAACCAAGTGGCAACTGCGGAAGGTTTTAATATGTTTTTCTAAATGCAGTAGAAGTCACCATGTGTCCCTTGTAAAGCTTGGTAGAAGCCACCAAGTGTCAACATCCATAGTTTCTTCTTTTTGTTTCATTATTGAGTAAGGACTGTGGTGGGCTCCGAGTGAGTTGCTAAAGTAAGTAGAGCGTGCCAAGTGTCATTGTCCATGAGAATCCAAATGAATCCCAAATGTGTCTATAGTGTTTCTAATGCTCAGTGGAATCCATTGTGTCATTTTTTGTAGGACTCTCAAAAGGTATCTAAAGCTTTTATAAGTTAAGCGGATGTTGCTAAGTGTCCTCACCTGTTTCACAGTGGGAAATGCCATGTGTCACTTGTTAAGATTAGTGAAAAGTGCCACCTATCCCCATTCCCTTTTTGAAGCTATTCAGGCAAGAAGTGTTGTGGGTCTCATTTTTTGTAAGTTGATAAAGTTTCAAAGTAATGGACTGTGACAGATGTCAAAGATGAATCACTCCCAATACAAAGACATAGTAAAAAGGATGAAACCTGATGAAAAGTGGCCAAAGCAAGTGGGAAAGACATGAGGGAACATTTCCTTCAGACAAAATGTCGAAAGGAATTCCTTTGGACATTTTGTCTAAAGGAATTAGAACCCAAAGACCACTCGAAGCTGAAGGACTCTGAAGACCACCCAAAGGATGACCCCGAAGGGTAGGTACCCTTACGGGGGGCTCTCACCGACTAAAATGTAGACCTCTCTAGAACCTAAAGTGTAGGTCCACTTCGAGAAGGATCAAACAACAAAGCCAAAGGAATTAATGAAGAAGATGATGAGCCTATAGACATCAAAGTTGAGCATCATGAACCAATCGTTGGGATCTAGACGTCCGATGACATCCCCGCAGTCGTCAAATTTAGGGCAACCAACTAGTTGTTGGCTTTCAAATGATGATGGACCTAAAGATGCCAAATTTGTGGTAATGAAGTATCCATTAATCTTTGTAGGCTTAAACATGGACCTGAAGGCATTCAAAGACCTTCAAACTAAAAGGAAGAATTGCCGAGAGGAGGAACCAAAAGAACCAAAAAGGGGAAAAGATAGCTCGAAGGCTCAAATCATAGCAAAAAGAGGGAAAGGGAAAAATATCTACATAGTAGTTATTCCAATAGGTAGAACAGTCTACAAGGTAGATTTTTGAGCCCATAAAAATTGAAGACACGACCTATTTATCTCCCTTAGAGTAAAGACAAAATGGACAACTGCATAGATATCAGGTGTCAGACCAGATGACCCAAGCCTAGGAGAAGACATTTGAGATGAGTTGACATGCCACAATTAAGGTGGCCACCCTATTCTAGCATGGCCCTCTTTGACAAAACTAAAAAATGCATTCAAGGTATTGAATGCATAGCATGGGCCATTCCATGAAATAGAGCACCAAGCCTTTCTTGGCTACTGTATATTGTAATCTCTTATTTTGAAAAAAGGGAGATCTTTTTGATAAAAGAAGTAAAAACTCTACCAAAATTGAGAGGCTATCACTGAGACTTTGACCTCAAGTTGTTAATCATATTTCTTTGTTTGAATGAGAAAGCAAGTTACTTTCAGACTTTGTGCTGTCATGGATTGTGTCATTTAGGGGATTGTTCTTATGACTATCTTCTAAATGTGTTCTTGTCCATTTGATGAAATAAGTAAAATTTGTGGAAATAATCAGGAAGGTGTCCTAAATCCAACTGTGGGAAGACTTTGTGCTACCTACAGTTGCCTTTAGTGTGTTTAGCTATTTTCTATTTTCTATGTAAATGACCTTGGGATGACTTTGTGCCCTCATTTTTTTTCATATCTCACTCTTTGGGTAGCTGAAGTGGAGACTCTATGCTACGCTTCATTCTATTGGTTACTGTAACTTGTTACTAGTTACTTGTCACTACCTGAAAGAACTCTTGTTGTTTACTGCAAGATCACTTTTGAAAGAAGAGAAGTGCCTTCAATGTTTATACCAAGATTTTCTCCTTTGTCTGTGAGCATCATCTCTAAAAAAAGAGAGATGGATGGTGTTATCCTACCCCTGAGTGTTATTTTTTGCTTATATATATAGTATATAGCTCCTCATATTTATAGGGAACCTCCCCTTGATGAGAGGAGAGATTTGTCCCCTTTTGATGTGGTAAACTTGTACATCTAGTGGACCAATCTCCCTTGCTATGGTTGATAAGACCTATTTTGTTCATCAGTTAGTTGATTAACAAAATATTCACCCAACAGTAACTACCCCTTGAGACTCCAAAGATTTCTTTCCATTTTTATTGGCATTCATGAATTGGTCTTGCTACCAATCTTCTCCCTACACCAAATTGCTTTGAAATGGTAGCATCTCTTTTGCATTGGTGGTAGAGTTAGGATTGTAAGTATTAGTAGGCCTATTGGGATTAGGTTGGCATTAGCCTCTCTATCTTCCATATTGTTGACCATATTATTATTGATAGGGGTAAGGGTTATGATAATCACCTTATTGCACACTAGCTTGTCTATTTTGGGCCTCTATGGATAGGAACTTTTCTTTCCAATCCACACTACTTTATGCTTACCTAAGAGCCACCTTAATTTTGGTATTGACATTAGGAACTTGGGATACATATAGAGTAATAGAAGAAGCATGAGACAAAGAAGGCATATACACTTTAGGTAATAATCTTCCATCTTGGATAAGATTATTTTTAGCTTTGATAGAAATCTCATATGCTTCAGGGAGGGTGGATCATCCCATATATTGAAGAATAACAAGAATTTCAGTCCCAATGGCTCTTAAGTAACTAGGGAACACAAAACTAGTAGGTGGTCTCATAAGAGGAGGAAACCTATACTAGGTCTTATGAAACCTTTTGTTGAAGTCGCATTGTTTCTTTAGGTCTCCTCTTTATCACATTGAGTTAATGTATGAGAGAAGCATGGTCACTCTCATTCCTATATTTGGAAGTCAAAAACATTCTAAACTCATCCCATGTTGTCATGCATCCACCTTCTAAATTCATATACTAGTCTAGAGCCTTACCTTTAAGGGACATGGCAAGGAGTCTAATATTAATGTTATCTCAAAAAATATTATGGAAACTTCAAAAATTAGAGACATCTCTAATGTGCTCACTAGGTGTGATGTGACTCACACCATTGAAAGTGGGCACACCTTTTGTGGCATTAGGAGGGATGGCATCATAAGCATTAAGTTGGATTAGATTATCAATGTTGAAGGTAGGGGAAGCATGAGGTATAACTATGTATTCTTATTCTTCTTCTTCAATATTTTCAAATTCTTTATCCTCTTCCTCTACTTTCTCTCTAGAAAAGTCTACTCATTCTTGAAAGGGAAAATTAGGCTATGGATACTGAATTACAAGAGGAATTTCAAGCTAAATAATTGGATTAGTAGGATTAGATGGTCTAGTAGATGATGACCTAGTGAGGACCATGAATTAAAAGGGAAAGTTTATTGAGTAGCACACCAATTTATAGCTAGTGTTGTCAAGACCAACATTCAACTTGACAAGTTATCTTAAGGTAATGGGTTCCCACTAGATGTGACAAAACTATTGTAACCAAATCTCACACCCTAGATGAGGGTGTTCAATCCTCTTCCATATTTTGGCAACATGGGAACACTTCTAGGTATGTGGGTGTACCTATAGTGGAAGTGAACCTCTAGATTTAAGGGATAGCTCCCTGAATGTATCTTGAAGTGCTTTCACCTATGATAATGCTTGATTATGAGAAAAGAGTTATAATTGCATGAAATAAACCTAATTTAAGGGGGTGATACACCAAGATGTATTCCATATGACCATCATACTTTCCTGCACTAAGAAACAAGGGACACAAACTAACTTCCAAGTCTTATGGGTTCTAACATTAGTATTTCAATATGGATGTGAGATGTATAAGAGTTATCTAAGGTAAGTGAGTTGTAGGCTAGTTGAAAACACTAAGGCTCATTGTACACTTAAAATATAGGCCCATAAACTTGACCTCACTTCATATGACCTGCTAGAATATAAAATATTACATAAACATGAAAGGATAAGGGTTGGAAGGATATAGAGTAATCACTTTGCATCACCATACATCACTTACACACTCATATAATTATTTAAGAACTAAAAATGAGAAATGCATTAATGTTCAAAGGTAAAGTATGAAATCATTCCAATAGGGCTTTACCATACATGGAGTGGAACTTATTTTCAATAGCTCAAGAGCTATATTTATAGAATTTGGGAGAGAGAAGTGGGAAACAAGAAGCCCCAAAAGGGAATCAAATCAATTTAACCTCCTTTAAACCATGGTTGCAACTACTTCTGCAATGATGCTCCTTCAATCCATTTGATTGATCTTAGTCACCTTGAGTGGTTACACATTTACATATTCCCTTATTAATGTTCCCTGATAGTTACAACAATGGGGCCAAGTTTTAGGAGATTTTTCCTAATGTTAAACTGCTCATGACTAGTTTATTGATGCATGCCAAAGTGGAGAGAAAGGGTCTTTTTCATATAGTCAGTCCTAGAGATGAGATTGTTGGGGTCCACATGCATGCCTTCATGACATCCTGTGACATTATAGCTTCTATCCAAGTTGGATCATGCTCAAACCTATTCTTATTAGGTCCATATAGATCCATTATGTCACTATAGGAGTCACAAGTTTATAGATGCATAGACCCTCCTTTTTGAAAGGTGAATACAATCACTAGATATGAACCTTGCACACTACAACTCATCAAACTAGAAGTTGATATTGGGATCTAATGGTAGTACTTCATATTCCTAAACCATACTACATCATTATGTCCCTTTCATGGCATTCAAACAAGCTATAATGGTGATAGGATGACCCTATAAGACCCATTTGCTTCTATAAAAAATAGCTTTAGTTTGACTCCCATCGAAAACCTTAGGATTACCTTTACTCCAATTGGCTGTCAAAAACTAACTAGTATCATTGAGACCTTGAATCAACTCACTCTATTGGATTTTATAGGTATGAACAAATGTAATCCCTTAGATCTATATTTAAATTTTCAACCTTGTCCCCACTTATGCCACATGTCAAATGCATGTTAATCCTTAGGATCCAACTATCAGTCTATCAGTTCATGCACTTACACCACATGTCATTCTCTCAATCTATCTAACTATTTGACTCATCTCACACTATTAGATCAAGATGTATAATCAAGTGAGGACTATTGATCGTATTGAGACCCACTATTTAAAAACCAATAGCTAGTTCATGATTTTAAAGTTGATGTCCTCGCTCCTATCAAATGATGTTTGCATGACTGTCATTGATGATCACATGACCATCAAAATTAATCTCAATAAGATTGTTGTACTCTATCCTTAAATCTAATGTCTTGTCAAATATCAAATTTAAGCACAGATAGAGTTTTGTCTAAGCTTTATTTTGATGTTGGTGTGAATGTCTTATGTTGTAGGTCCATTTTTGAAGGATTATAACTTGAAGAGAAAAAGTCATGGAGGCCTCAATCTTTTAGGGGATGTTCTTCTTACCAAAAAGGATAAAGCCATTTTATACACTAGTCTTGGGAGCCTTCTAGGTGAAGATATTAAATTTTCAAAATGGCTAGTCTATATTTGATCCTACATTACGTCCTGGTAACGGTCGAGCTCAAATGAATAAGTATGGAAAACTTAGTGAAATCTAACTAAAGAGCCAACTTTACACATGCATAACTTCATTTTTACTTTGGCAGAAGACCTAGGACTTGGAACGTAACAACTAGGGACAAAGATGAATAAACCTATATGACCACTTTTCCTTACAAGTATCACATGTGCAAGATATAGATTTTTGAAGGTGCTCACTTGGCTCTATTTTAACTTCTTTGAAAATGGCTAATTATGGAAAAAAATACTGAAATTTGGCTAAGAGGCCAACTTTGAACCTCCATAACTTTGGATGCGGTTTGGGTAGAGGACTTGATATTTGGCACATATGATCTTGGCAAAAAAATATGACCAATTCTTCTTGACTCATCTACAAATGTGAGATCTAGCCTCAGAAAATTGCTTACTTGTACTTTCTACCATTAAACCCAAGATGCCGAGATGAACACAATGAAGATCCAAATGGATCCCTTTCATTTACATACTTTTTTAAAGTACCCTTGACATCCCATAAGGTCTATAAAACATTATCCATCTTCTCATACATTAAAAACCTTGATCCAAGCTCAAACTACATTGATCATCATGAAGACCTACCACTTACAAAGATGGCTCTAAAATGGTCCTTTAGACACTAAATGACATAAGGACCATGCTAGACTATGATGAAACTAGGATGGAAAAGGAGTTGACATCAGTTGAGATGAAACACACTCTATGACATTATAAAAAACAAGCCCTTATATAAAATGTTGACTATAGGGGGTTCACCCATTTTGGCTTGCAAGAAAAAATGGTCAATAATTGTATCTCTCTATCTATTTTCCAAGCAAGTGTTATAGTAGGTCTAGTTTAGGTGATAGATCCAAAAGGAAGCTGACCTTCTCTAGAGGTCTGATCTATTATTAGGATACCCATAGCCTAAGATCAATCCCATGCTAGACTAGATTTGAGTAAGAGGACTTTAACAATCCCCTTATTTAGCTAAGGTGAAATCTATATTACCGACAAGGCCATCATGACATATGACATGACTAGGTAGAATCCCAAAGGGGGTAGCATATAATCATTTCTTTAGATTTAGTAGAATATTAACCTTTTTACAATGTTCAAGTAGAGATTTGAACATTGGTCTCACACTAAGCTACAAACAGTCCAGTTATTAAGGTAAACCTTAAGGAACTTATGAATAAAGTCCTTAAAATCTTCAACTACAATTTGAGAGAACACAACAAGATTTTTTTCAAACCAAATAACATTACATTATAAATAAAATATCCCCACTTAGTTAAAAATGGGGTCTTTAGCTTATCCCTTTTTATGATCTAAACTTGATGGTATCCAGATAAGCCATCCATAAATGTATAAATTTCACATCCATAAACTCCTTTGAGTATCTCTTCAGTGAAGCATGTCAGAAAAGGGTTGGTAACATAAGAAGCATTGAGTACCTGATAATCCACATAGATATGAATGTATCCATCCTTATTTATAATTATAACTATGAGAATCACCCACTCATGAAAATTTGATAGGAATAATGACTCCCACACACAACATACTATCAATTTCTTCCTTGACTCGAGCACGTAAGTTGGGATTCATCCAATAAGTCCTCTTCTTGATAGGTTGAGTGCCTTATACTAACTTTATGTGTATTTTAACTGAATAAATATTCATACCTTTCATTTCAATATAGTTCCATGGGAAGACATCTTGATAATATTTCAATAACTCAAACATCTTGGAGATCTTGGTATCAGACTAGTAATCCCCTCGAATAGCCATCTTAGGCACTTCCTTCATGTTGATATTATGTTAAATATTTTAGAGTGGTTCTAAGTATGGGTGATGTTTGTCCTAGATGGTGTCATGAACATTGCACATGCCATACTCTGTGTGCACATCCAAATGATCAGTTGATGGGTTATGTGGATCAAATCTGACACCTTCATCAACTTGGTACATGAATTTTTGCTTATCTTTGCATATTTTTTCTCTCAGTGTGTGGTCTAGTATAATTTTAGGTGGTGGAGAGGATTCTTACTCATTAGGTTCATGAAAAATAGTCAATATCTCCTCCTACATGCCATGCATGCATCTGATCTAATATTCAATTGGGGCTAGGTCACATATGATAGCTTGACATATGGATTGTAAATTAAAGCATAAATTCATCCATGGGGATGAATAAGATATCACTAGAAGCATGTTACTCTTAATAAAATGAAAGAACTCATGTCTATATGGTGTTCTTTGTGGATATACCATGCTCTAGCCAAAGTGTGTAGAGTGACATATAATGCATGAACCCATAGGTACTCAGGAAAAAAGGTTTCATATGTCATCCACATAATCTCACAAGCTTCAAGGTGAGGTTTACGAGCTTTAATGCCACTATAAATTATGGTGCTATGTATATAGGTTATAATGGTGAAAATGATGGTGTAAATCATAATGGACTCAATCCTAAGTAAGTAAATGCTCCTGATGAGTTCTCTACCATTGAGCAGTTATGTCATTAAAAATATGAATAATTGATCATACTCAATCCATGTAAAAGACATAAAAGACTTCCAATTAATGTACAAACTTGTATACTTATATTTGACCATGAAACCTTAGAGCTTCAACTAGTCTTATTGGTAGTGCATCCATGATTTGTCCATGAAGGAGATGAAAAAATTTATGGCATTATGATAATTCCACATAGTATTATCGTGACTACATGTAGTGTCATAGATCCTCCCAATAAGATCATAGTCACATTGAATCCAATAGTCATAGGTATTACTAGTGGTGTCACATAGAGATTATGCATCTAATCCATCCAACACAAGATGCCATCCATGTTGGGTTTAAGTTGTTCAGTTCTTCAAGTTGTGACATTATAAATGTGGTTGATGTCCTCATCAACATTGACCGGATCAACATAGGGAGGCCCATGAGAATGGTCCAAAGGAATGATAACACACTACTCATAATTTTCAAAGCTAATGTATCACTTCTTAAATCTCAAATCAACATCATTTGCATAAAACCATGGGAAACCTAATAGAGCTGGGAAGTCATTAGCTTTAGCTATTTATATGACTTCAAAATTAGTTTTGAAAGTGACATTGAGCATATCCATGGTGGCATATTTAAATACACAAATGGGTAAAGTGCAAGTATTTTTGGACATAAATAACACACAGGGTGAAGGCTGTAAAGCTACACTAGCCATCTTTCACTAGGCATCCTTTGTGAGACCATTTAATTCAACACCGATGTCAACTAAGATATCTTGAATAACCCATCCATCTATAGTGACAGTAACTGATGTCTACTTATCCCCCTCTAAGCTATACTAGATGTGAATTTCTTACTATCATGCATGGTTTAACCTATGAAATTTGGTAGGCTTAGGCATATGATGCTTTAGATAGTTTTTTAATAGGGTACAATGTCTTCATCTAGTATTCATTTACAAAACTCTTAAAATTCATCCCACACTATGTCATGATGGTCTATAGCTTTCTACATATTGACATGTGTAACAACATCATAATCTTTGAGGAACTAGATCTTTCCCTATAATAATTTTACTAGATCAGAGTGTCAAGGAGCACTTCCTTCTGTTATTGAGCATATGGATAGTGAGTAGCATGAGGCTCCTCTCATTGAAATTTATCAATAGTTGGATTGGACATAGATTGGGACTGACTACCACTTTGTGTTGTAATATTAAATTTAGGACCCATCAAAGTCTCCATTGTGGATTTTCAATACATATCATGTTGGCAACCTTCTCATTTATTTCCTTCATAATAATAGTGTAAAAGTTAGGGCACTATCTCTATGGTGTTCATTTTTATAAAAGGTAGTGTAGGATATATTAGGAAATCATGCTGGTAATGCTCAAGAGAACCACACTTATAATAGGTTCATGCTGGAAAGCATCCACCTCTACAACCTCGACCTCGACCATAGCCATGATAACCACCTCCATTATCTTGGTTATTAATAGCATATGTCTAATGTGTACCTAATGAATTTTAATAATGAGATGATAATCATTGTTATCATGAGTGTATGTATTACATATATTACAACAGGTTGATACCTTTGATTGAGTGGCATGTTTTAGTAGAGGATAATCCATGACATTGTGTTCTTCCTAAAAATTTTCACAATTTTGATTCAACATGACTCAAATACTCTTGTGAGGATAATTATTCTAGTTGTGGCCTTCTAACTTACAATCTACACACTATAAACCATTAAAGGTGTCATCAACATTATGTGAAATGAGTTTTTCTAGTTGAGATGCCATTCTAGTGATTTGAGCATTCATGAAGGGACTAATTCCTATGTCAATAATTTTAATAGTTTTGGCATGTAGGGAAGCTTCCATGGCTTCATACAGGTTGGTAAATGTTTGTTGTGATAAGGTATGTTGAAATGGGAGAAATAAACCTCCTAGGAACCATTAGGCATGTGGGAAAAGTTTATATCAAAAGAGAGTTTAGATAAAAACATATTAAAATGTGCATCATACACACACATGCTCTAAGTGAATTCCTACTTGATATCCTTCAGGGTAGCTATGCTTTGTTGTTCAAACTTTAGAATATCAAATTAATGGAGAAGTTCTACCTTTAGCTGATCATAATCCATAGTAGCTTGCTATAGATCATACTTATGGTACCACTTGTGTACATAATCTAAAAGGGTGGTCATGAATTGGGTTATTTTTCATTTAGAAGAGGTGATGTCATGCACTTGTTAAATAAATTCACACTTTTGAACATGCTTAGTGGCATTCTCCACAACTTGATATTCTGGAAAGTGTAGTGTCATCTCATAGTATACAGTAGGCAACTAAGGTGTTTGTAATGGGGTCTTCTAAGAACCACTTCTAATTCCTCTAATACCTTTTGGGGGAGGTCAATCATTACCTCTTATGCCTCCACCAATTCCTTAAACTAAACCACCACTGGTTCCATGTCCCATACCCCCTACAACAACAAAATAACCCAAGATGTTGGGAATTGAGGCATGTTGAGTAACTACATTTAGGCTGGTACTTTGCCCTCTAGTTATTATTGGTCCACCAAGCATTCCAAATTGGGCCATAGAATTATCATGCAAAGGAAAATAAATAGCCAATAAACTACCATCTAAAACTTATTCCACAAATGTCTCTCTCAAATATTTATATTCTGACTCTACACTTTCCATATCCCAATTGTGTACAAATATAGTGTCTAACTCAAAAGCATGATCTCGTATTGTGGGTAGGGAACTAGGCCTATCTAAATTAGGTTCTTTAGTCACCATTACTTGACTTGCTTCTCCCATGCATATTTGAGCTAGCATCAGGTGTAGTCTTATGGTTGGGGAGTCCTCTTTATTCTCTTTCACTTCCCTTTGGACCCTTACAACACTTATTGAGTCCTCCCATCCCCTTCCTAGATCATTTCCACTCATAATCCTTCATTGAGATTTGTCATACTTATGATTCCACAATTCCCACTGAATGGCTACCATACTAAACCAACAATTCTACTTCACAAGTTCCCCTTCATTTCCCCACCAACCACGTTACTCATGTGAGTAAGAGTTTATCCTACCATGGAGAAAATCTCAAGTCCAAAATCTACAAAGAGATTCTTAACCTCCAATAGAAAGCATCTAATATATCTACCATATGGTTCATGTAAGAAGTGAAATTAAGCTTCCTCTAGATAGTAATATGTTGAGACTATGTATTTAAAGATGTAACTATTCAACACCCCATGCCACCAAACATCAATAGAACACATCCAAGGCACTCCCAACTATGCTAAAGCTGACTAATGCTCTAGTGTCCAACCTGTCTTTCATCCATAGTTTATTGAGTGGTCTTAAGCATAGGCTATAATCCAATCATTAATGTGAATAGATACCTCTACAAATAATGTCTCATATAGTGAGTTGTATAGATTATGTTTGAACCACATGTGTTTAGGGATTTTTAGTTCAATAAATGATACTAAAAAATTATCCTCAATGTTAGTAACCCATCACTCAATATTCTCAAGGGATAATCATTTGAGCATCTTCCACCATCATATAGGTGAGTTATATGGGTCCCAAAAATGAAACCAAAATGTTAGGGTTCTTTTTCATATAAAATCATAACTTCTCCTAGGTGCACACCGAAGTGACTAAGAGCCCAACGTGCTGGTACACTGGCATTCCACATAAAAATGAGTTCTTATGCACTCACTTGAAGCATTTAGTGAGGGACCAGTTCCCATTGGTTTTATTACATGAGGGTGTACTAATAGATAGGGGTAATCAAACACATACACATTAATATGCTCATTCTATAATTTATCTTAACATACATTCATTACTCAATGATAAAAAATAAAATGATGGCATAAGAGATAACTTATAACCTTAACTTAGTTAACTAAATAATAACATACATGAGAATTATTTCCATAGTCAGATAAATAAAAAGATTAAGTCAACACAAGATCCATTAATCATATTGATAAGTGTTATTCAAAAGAGTACACAATTCTAGTATTACAATACAACTCACTCATATATCTCTATCAATAATATCCAACTGAACAACAACATTACAAAGTTTTAATCTAGGGGTATTTATACTTGGTTTTCCCTAACCAAGTAGTTACAAACATAAACACACTCATGGTGACTCACCAACGATCATCAACACACTTGAGTCATGGCATCTAGTTACATTTATTTACTAAGGATCTGAGCCTTTGTGCCCTTATATTCTCTCTTTGGTGATGTATCCTTATCATTGAGCACTTATCTTCCTATGGGTTAGTGATGGATTTGTGATTGAATTATTCTCCTTAGTCCTTGCGAATCTCTCCCTAACTATTATCCACTTTCTACATGATCCCCAAATCTTTCACTAAGTTTTGAGTCCTTCATTCTCAAGTTCTCTATGACATGGACTCCCTTTCCATGGTCTTTTGTGTTGTGCCTCTTCGCATTGGTTATTCCAAAAAATACTTAGCTAAAATTTGGGGCCCACCATAAACAAAGAATAAATAATTTAACAAAGCTTTATTCAAAGGTAAAATATTTCTTAATGGTTTTATAAAGCACCCAAGCTTATATAAGCTCTTTATAGGTGGTTGTTGATGAGAATTAACTAACTTATGGGATTGACCCATAAAATAACTAACTTATTAATTTAAAAAATATAATAAAATTTTATTAAATTCTAACACCTATTTACAAAGCTAACTTACTAACATACTATTAAACTAAAGGGGGTGTCTAATAAGAGATACAAGCCCCATATAAAATAACATAATAAACAAAAAGTACATTGGATAAAATGACCCAACAAACCCACCCTTGATTTAAAGGGGTATAAAAGATGATCCAAAGCATATGATCATGACATCATTAAAAGTCTCTATCACACCTATTACTAGAACATTGAACATCATGGTATTGATCAACCAATGCCACTTCACACATAATCTTGTTATCACACAAGTTGTGGCACAGATGATGAACACCCTGATGGGCATGCTCACCACCTTTGACCATTCTATACATGTAATATAATATAAGCATGATCAAGGCATGCTCAACTACATCGATCCACATAAGGTCTCACATATAAACCCATCTAGTGAATATTACCTATTGTGTATGGAGCATATCCATAATTCCATATGGCATTGACAAACCTTTGTTCAACACTACAAGTGCTATCAAATCACCTACTAACTTGTTATAATCACTGATGACTAATCGAAGGCCATGGAGTCTCATCCCCTTATCAAGTGAGAGGTGAGAAGTATTGGTAGTTAAAAAACCAATCAAATAACTCTATTTGATCCTCATCAATGATACTATATACAAAATTGGAATAGAAAACAACAAAATCCAATTCAAGATCACTACTATAACAAAACCTTATCTTTAAGTTAGCTACTCACTCAATATGGAATTAGGTCCATTTAGACCACCTGCCTTGGCCATGTAAGACTATTCTTAATCATATGATGTGTCATAATAGCCAATGTAAATATATTAATCATAATAAGCTCCACTAGAGTGAGAAATATAATGTGCTTCTGCCTTCCTTATATACTTGTGTTTTTATTTTTACAAAAACATACATTTTCAAGGTGTCCAATACCACCATAATTATAGTAGTATGTTTTTATTCTCTCTATGTTAGAACTGGAATATGAGGAAGAATTATTTGAGTAACCACAAGACGTAGAAGAATGCTTATGCTTGTGTCATTATTTTTATTTGGAAGATTATGAAGAATGCCTTGGAGATTGTCTCAAAGAATGTTTTCAAAAATGTTTAGTTTTATCATGTATCTTTTCTATTTTGTATCTTCATGTCTTTGTATAGTAAACATATTTTATAGACTTACTATTCTTCTTGTTTACAAAATGTCACTCATGTTAAGTGAGTAATTCACAAATATAATAAAATATTACATTATTGAGCTTGCCACTGAGCTGTAAAATTTCTAAAAAAATTGTATAATTAGAATTGAGTCCATTCAAAGTGATGGAGATGATGATATTGATGGATATGAGCATATCATCATCTATTTACAACATGTAGTAACTTATTCTTGTTTTAGAGTTTTCATCCTAGAAATGTATCTGGATATATCTTCATCTTTTAGTTTATTATTCAATAATTGCATGAGGAGATCAATTTTACTGTATTTAGACTATTTATAGTGCATATATTTCAATGGTCTCCAAGCCTTCCAAGCTTCAATTTTAATATTTTCAATGTGAATAATGGCTTATGCAAAACAAGAAGACTTACACAATGTAAATGCATGTTTATCACATTTTTTAATTTCAAGTAGTTTTGTAGCATCAATAGGAGGTATAGTTTATTTTTTGACTTTTTCCCATAATTTATTAAAAACCAAGGTGTTTTCCATATTCATGCTCCATTATTTGTAATTATTAGGCATTAGTCTCCTAGTTTTGGAGATTACACTTATGATTTTGGCCATAATAAAAAACACACAAATATCAAGATAAGAAACAAATGAAATACTACTTTGGAGCTTTGCCTTTACCCTCTATTAGATTCATGATACATTTCTTGGATCTTGAGACCTATCAATATTTACACAACAAATTCATAAAAGTCACAAAGAATACACCCTTATGTCTCCCTTTTATTAGAATTATAATATTATTTTGAATATTCTCATTTTGAAAAATATAAAAACAAATTTGACTTTTGACCAAAAAGGTGGTTTGGTGGGTTTTGAACCCTGGACCTATTTCTTACAAGTGTTTTACAAAACATGCATAACCAACTCCTCTAGAAGCCTTTATGAGATGTAATGGGAATACCTTCTATATAAACTATAATTTTTTGAGTTTTCAGAAATAAAAAAATATTTGTGCATGTAAAATGCATTCACCTATGAAAATTTTCAATGTAAAAATTGAAAACGCATCTTCACTCTTATGGGGCCCATTTTAACAAATCAAACTTTAAAAATAAAGTTTTCAAGCACATTATAAGATTATTTACACCATACCTCTTATCATCACACCCTTCTCTCATACTAGGGCCATAAGAAATGCTTTGGAACTAGTTTTAATGCTCATAAATTCCTACAAATATGGTTTTAGAGAATGTAAATGTTGTAAAACAACCCTTAAACATAGATAAAATGGATATTTAGGCATTCAACAACATATAAAAGGGAATTTAGGCTGTAAAACTTCTAATTTATGATTTTGAGTTGTATTATTCTATATCATTTGATTTATGTGTTGAATTTTTTATTGGAGGCTATACAAATGCTCCAATAGTATGCAAAATCTATTTTGGGCTAAGTGAAATAATTTGAATGTCATATAAAAGACTTGAAAAAAATTAAATGTTGTACAATTGTATTTATATAACCTATGGAGTGGTAAAAATAAGATTTTGGATTCTTTTAGGCATTCAAATTAATTTTAAAAATTGTAAACTTAAAAAAATGCTTAGATCATACATTGCCAAAAATCCTTTTTATCTTTTCTACATAAGCTTGACTCAGGACTACCTTTATGTTCACCTTTAAAACATGAACCTGATACCAATGTTGGACCAACATATAGATGTAAAAAAAATAGTAAATAATTTGAAAACTATTATTCAAAGGTAAATTATTCATTAATGGTTTTTAAAAATCACCCAAGTTTATATAAACTTTTTATATTTGGTTGCCTATGAGACTTAACTGACTTCTAGGACCAACGCATGAAATAACTAACTTATTAATTTATTAAATACACTAAACTTTCATTAAATATTAAAACCTATATAAAAATCTAACTTACTAACTTAATATTAAACTAAAGGGGGTGTCTCATATGAGATACATGTCTTGTACAAACTAGCATAATAAACAAAAAGTACATTGGATTAAATGACCCAATGTGAAGGATAAGGAAATCATATATTTGTGTGAATCTATTTGTTTATTGGAGAGAGGTTTTTATGTATCTTTAATTAATGAAGGGTTTCAAAAAAAAATAGGCTATAAAAAATTATACAAACATTTTTAGAATGGGGTAATCACTTTGGAAAAGTACTATTAATATCATGTCACACTATTTTTATCACTATATCAAATCACCATTTGATTTTTAAATGCTATTTTGCACTACTCTAAAAATTGTTTTCAAACACTCCTAATCTTTGTTAGAATTTAATTAAATACATGTCTCTATCTTTCCTTGTCAATTATCAATTACTCAAGGTACTTTCATTCTCCTTAGTTCCCTTAGATAATATAGGTCTTTATTTACTATTTTATTATATATATAAGAGCTAGTTTATCCCATACCCTTTTCTATGGATGATATAGTGTTTTGAACACTTTTATTCCTCCACATAAAAATAGGCCTATGAGATAATTTTACCATGATAGATCAATAAGATTTTTTAACACATCGATTAGATTGGATGAAGGAAAACACCACACTAGGTAAAGAACTGAAACCTAAAAATGATGATGAGCTGATGATTTATATTTTGAACCATTTTTTGTAATTATGAAAAATGTATATATAGAAAAGGGGGTCATTTTTCCATGTTTCCAGACCCATATGCTTCTATAAATATTTGTAACCCTAATTAGAAATGTATTTTTTAATATTTTCTACAACATTTTGAATTTTGATGCCTACAACTGCATAATTATGATATTGTAAAATATTTAATTTGTAAAATCAGTGATTTTTTTAATCTTGATTTAGTATAATTTAGGATACCATATACATGTGGGAAATACATCATGAAACTATTATTACGATAATATCAACATTAAATGTTGGCTAAGGTTGAGTGGGCACATAATTTTAATATTACAATAATTTTATTCATAGAAACAATAATTTTTATCTTGTTTTATTATGATGTAGGAGACCATACACATATGAGAGATATGTCATGGCATCATGATGAACACTATTGATGCAATTTTTATGCACACTAATTTATAACGAGGTAGCCTCTAATGTTTTAGGATCTCAATGGAGGTAAAATCCACTCTAGGTCATGAGTTGTAGGTATGTAGTTTTTACAACCAGGTGATGGAATAATAGGTAGGGAATGTAGGTTGTTAACCAATACTATGTATGAATGGATGGTTACTAAAATAAATTCAAAATCTAGATGATTTGGTGGCTGGACAGATAATAATCTAGAGTGGGTAGGTCTCAAAAATAAACTCAAAAAATAGAGGGAAGGGTAGAGAAAAAAATAAGAAATTTTATGACTACAAGAATTACCTTTCAGGCTGAATTCTAAGTGGATAAGTGATCAAAATGAATGTTTATAACTTTCAACTATTACACATAAAACATGGTTAAGTAATCTAGGATATTTTGATATAAGAAACTCAGGGATTTCAGTCAAAGGTTGCTCATTTTGGAGTAGATGTTGCACACCCTTACTCAGGGGATTATGACTCAGAACAAGCAAGTATTTGGGATAACTATTACACATGCACAAAATACTATATCATTAAAAATACCTCTATACACTTAGAAATATGAGACAATTAACTTACTAGATAATAATCAATATATTTGCTAATTATTTAATAACATTTGTACATCTAAAACTAACATATTAATCATAACAAGAAATAATTCCTCATAGCTATTGCCACTAAGAATTACTGAATCAAACAACTAGAAATATCAAACCTAATTACATAGAATTTGGAGAGAAAATACATAAACACATTTACTGACAAATAAAAATTGATTTTGCTTCTGTATTAAATTTTTTTGACCTTTTGAAAATGTGGGTTACATATATTTATATAGACTTAGGGAGGGGTTGCCTCATCCTCCAAGTACATGAAAAATTGTGATTACATGGGGTAGTTAGAACCTCAGTTCTAACTATAGTTTCAAAAGCAACATCCATTAGTATGAAAGGAAAAAGTTTGCATTCAACATATTCATTAACAACATTCATTAATCTCAATGTAGATTTGAAAGACTTGATGTGTTCTTCTTCTGTTATTCCTCCTGAAGGAGAGAAAGATGGTAGATACTTTACAAGATTCCTTGGTAAGTCATGCACATCCCTTGAGATGGAAATAAAATATCTGACTAACCAAAGTGGTTAAGCCATATGATGATTAATAGGGGGAGCGTTCCTTACTAGGGAAGGTGTTATGGCTTTGTGATTAATAGGGGTAGTTGGTACAAATCTAGGCCTTCTATGATTTGATAAGGGTGAGATTAGAAGACTAGCTTAAGCACTAGATCTGATCACTCTCCTGGGTGACTCCAATGCAAATCAATATAGAAACTAACCTATTTTATTAGGGGAGCTCAAGGCCCTCCTTATAGTGATAGAAATAATGTTGATATAGTTTTTATGAACACTAATTCATAATGAAGTAGCCTCTAACATGTCAAGATCTCAATGGAGGTAAATTCCACTCCAAGGCATGAGTTACAGGTATGTGGTTTTAAAAACTAGGTGATGAAATGAGAGGCAAGGCTTGTAGGTTGTTAACTAGGACTATGTATGAATGGATGGTTACTAAAAAAAAATAAAAAGCTAAGCGAGTTGGTGGATGGATGGATATTAATCTAGAGTGGGTAGGTCTAAAAAATAAACTCAAAAAATAGAGGGAAGGGTAGAACAAAAAATAAAGATTCTATGACTTCAAGAATTACCCATCTGGTTGGATTCTAAGTGGACAAGTGTTTTTAGAACCAATGTTTGCAACTAGTAGCTGTTGGACACACACGTAAAAACATGGTTAAGTAGTCTAGGATAGTTTGATATAAGAAACTTAGGGATCTCAGTCAAAGGTTGTTACTTTTAGAGTAGCTATTGCACACCCTTAGGAGATTATGACTCAAACCAAGGAGGTATTTGGGATAGCTGTTGCACATGAACAAAAGACTATATCATTCAAAACACCTCTATAGACTTAGAAATATGAGACAATTAACTTACTCAAAAATAATCAATATAATTTCTAATTATTCAATAGATTTTTCACATCTAAAAATAACATACTAATCATAACAAGAAATAATTTCTCATAGATGTTAAATATTAAGAATTACTGAATCAAACAACTAAAAAGATTAAACTTAATTAAAAATAATTTTGAGAGAAAATACACAAACACATTTGATGAAAATCAAAAATTGATTCTGCTTTTATATTGAAAATTTATGACCTTTTCAAAATGTGGGTTACATATGTTTATATAGAGTTGGGGAGGGGTTGACTCATCCTCCAAGTACATGCAAAATTGTGATTACATGGCATAGTTAGAACCTCAATTCTAACTATAGTTTCAAAACTATATATAATGTATACATATAGTTATCTTATAATTATCATAAATTAAAGTTAGAATTTACAGTGCAATATAACATGTGCATGATTAAAAATAACTTAGGCAAATTTATATTCAAGCTCTAATAAAAGTATATTGATGCTGCTAAATTGATACACATAAAACTGGCCTTTCAACTAAGGCTGCGTTGATGTTTGCATGGATGCGTTAACTTTTGTGGGAGTCATCACTATTAATATTGGCATTGAACTAGATGTTATAACCTCAGTATTCTTCTTATTTACCTCCAACACAATATAACATTTGTGACCCACATCATGCTACTGCCTTATGATGTCTAAGCTGAGTAATGAGGGTTTGCACACCCTGTTAACTTGCTCTAAGAGTTTTAAATTCTTGACTTTTGTATTTTGGAAGTTGATTTTGAAAATTTCAACTTTTATTACCTTCTTTCTTACAAAACTCAACTCAAATTCAATACTTTCAGTGCTAACCCCTGTAGACTCTGCTTGAAATTATCAGATGCTTCCTGGATTAGTTGATCAAAATGGATTCTATTAATAAACTTTCTTGTATTGTCCCTTATCTTAGATAATTTAAATTCATCCACAATCTTCAAGATGAGAGTTTTATGCTCTTGATATTTGGGCATTATTTCCCCATCTATGGTAATCTAATCTCTATCTTCCTATGTTCTAATCACCACCAAATTGAGGGCATTTGATGCCTCCAATGGTGTCATTAAGTCTAGATGGATATATGCCTTATTAGTAATGTAAAGAATCAATAATTTCTACTTATTTTCATCTTGTTTTAAATAATTAAACAATTGATGTGTTTGAGTTATATGGGGGTCCAATTCTTCCCTCATTACCTCAATAGCCTCTAAATCATTATAACATTTTGATGCAACTTCCTAAACTTTAGTCTTAATTTTTGCTAGAATGTGGACTATTTGCTATTGTTCTTTAATTTACTCTAATTCCTATTCATGATCTTGTCTTTCCATCTCTATCCCCTCATGTAATGTTATCATAACATCCTTATGGGTTTACACTAGGGGAATTGAAATCCTCTATATATGAGGATTACCCCAGATGTCTGTTCTTCTTTTTAGATAAGGCATATACTTCTTGCCTTTCTTCAATAATATTTTTACTCCTTGCTTCATCCTCCAATTTCCTCTTCCTAACCTTTTGAATGCTTCTTGAGGGCTTATCAAACAAGGATGTTATTGATGGCAGTTCTATAGTTTTAAAATTAGGATTTTGGGAAGCCTTCAATCTAAGATCAACTATCCATGGTGGAATAACTAGTTGGGTTGGGTCTATCGACTGTGTATCCTTAGCTATGGCCTCCACTAATTGATATTTTACTAATTTTTCTATGGCTCTTTTGAGGACTATGTTAGGAAGACATGGCCATATGATTTTGGACCAATCCACACCTCAATATTGGGGGAGTGGATGGACTGTATAGACTTGTTTACCCCTTTTGTCCTTCACTAAGGATATGATAGTAGTATCTTGGGAGAAACTTGTGGAAAGCATTGGAATATTGATCTGTGTGGAAAGGACATGGAGTTGGGAGCTGGCCAATG
Organism: Torreya grandis; assembly: GCA_037957365.1. Lineage (NCBI taxonomy): Eukaryota > Viridiplantae > Streptophyta > Pinopsida > Cupressales > Taxaceae > Torreya > Torreya grandis. The sequence goes on from JARHVA010003025.1 coordinate 181,532, forward strand.
CTCTTTCAATCTTTTTAGAGGCCCTTTTATTTATCATGGTTTAGATTGTAATAGTCCTAGAAGGAATGTCAGTAGTAGTGGAAATAATCGATATGGATAGCACTATGGGGGAAATTGAAATATAGTGGTAGGAGAAACATTTTCCACTTTAGGAGTGAGAAAAGGGATTTTCAAAATACCACTAATGGGAATTGAACCAAAAATGGGAATAAAATAGGAAAGTTAGGAAGGAAGGACTAAAGGATGATCCTTCATACTTGATTAGTCATCTTTGCTCGGTGACTTCCCCTTATCAACTTAAGGCTTAGTGACTTGGTTCTTTCCAATTCTTTCTCTTCATCTATTTCTTGTTCTGCATCTATTTGTTGTTGAGCTAAGGGTGTGCCTATTTGGAGCTCATCAGCAACTAGATTATCTTTAAGGGGAGGAGGCCTTTAATTCCTCTTATAGAAAATAGTAGATTTAGTATCTAAGGAGGAACCTTGCTGAATTAAGATAATATCAAGCTCCTACACCATAGATGTTTGTAATTTTGGTGCAACTATAGATGTTTTCACATGTAATGAAGTTGGGTGCTCCTGATCCTCTACATCAGAGGAATCCAAACCAATTAGATCCTCTTGATCTCCTCTATGCTTAGTCTCACTCAACCTAGGATATTTATTAATAGTCCTTAATAGTAGGGGAAGTTCTTGTGAAGGATCCCCTTTTATCTCTATTTATTACTGGGGTACATTGCTTCAAAATTTAGAAGTAGCCCATCCTCTAGGGGTGGTAGCCTAGTATGCACTTCTTGAATTGAAATTGATGGCTCTTGCTAAATAATACTTAAGTGATCCTTTTTTAGGCCTATAATTTATGCCATTATTAAAACTTAGGCATCTTCCTTTACATTCAAGAATAGAAATCATGGTCATAGGGAACATGCTAGTATGGAATACCAAAGCCCTAAATATGCTTTTGAATCTGACTGTGGGGGTCCCAATCTCCCCAATCTGTATGTGACAAGTTAGGCAGTTGATAATAATTCCTCTTATTGCCTACATCCTTGAAATACTTCCTCATATATAAGACATTCTACCTATGATCATGTGAGATCTATAAAATGTGCCTTTCTACTTTATCAAATCCTCCTCTAGACTCCACTAGAGCTGATACATAATTTCTTGCTTTGCAAGCTTATCTGGAATATACTTTGGGAGGTATAGGGGGTGGACCTAATGACCAATGACCATGATCAGTATATAGTCTAGGCATAACTAGTAGTCACCCTAAGGAGCTAGTGTATCTACTATGCTTTTTGAAATTTTGGGCAATGGGGCCTCATGAATTGCCTATCATACTTAAGGATAGACATCCTCATCAATCTTGGTGATATTATTTGTATACACATAAATATACATGAATTAATAGTAATTAAAAATGTGATTCTTTATATAGTCAGTAATTGGGATCTAAATCTCCCCAAGGTCCCTATACACTATGCCCATTACTACATCTAGAAGGTAAGACATCATATAAAAATGGCCTACTAAATTGGTGAGCTTGCCTTTATGTAGAACTTGCTCCCTCAACTTGAGACTGATAATCTCTCTCAGGGAAAAAGTCACGTCGCTATTCATCAACATATATAATAATAACACCCAATCCAAATGGAGAAAATGGATACTTGGCATGCCATATAGTCTATTCAATAAGTCCATCCCAATACAGATCCCCATTTTAAATTTACTAATGGGGGTGGGAGACTTTCCCTTTAGGACCATAGTCTCCCCAGGAAGAAGCTATGAGCTTATAAATTTCTCAATTGAATTCTACTTGTTTCATGTTACCAACCTGTGATTATCAAATATTGCATCTAGAATTGGTAGAGATAAGTACCCTTGGAAATCATCATCAGTGATACAATCCACAACTATTTAGTGATCTATATGGTGTAAGAAGGCATCTTGAGTCACCTTGCTCATGAAGAACAAGTCCCATAGGAGGTAAATACATGACATAACCTCAGGCTTGGCCATCATGAAATATAGTCTTTGTCTCTTAAGAGAGAGTAAGTATGTAACTAATTGGCACTATGTGGGTGATAGATTTCCTTCATGTGAAAATACATTGATAACATCAATGGTATTCCATAATTTTGAGTAGTTATCATACCTATTGTCAAAGATTATTATATCAAACACCATGTCTATAAAATCAATATAATCCTTGATGGAGAATGGGGATGGTGGAAACACTCCTTTGAATCTCTTAGATGATGAAGACATTTTAATTGTCTGGTTTGTCAAAGTCTATTTCTGTGTTTTGTGAAACCTCCTTTCTACTGGTTGCTTATTTGAAATGGGTTTGCAAGTATCTAGGGGTTTGTTCACAGAGTAGTTATTGAGTTTAAATTCACTTGTGATCAAATGAACATGTCAATGGATGCATGTCATTTATATTTTTTTTTACATTTAATTCTAGTTCATGTGTTTTTAATATCTGATGTTCATATGTTTGTTTTACCTACATAATTCAAATCTTGATAGTTTAGTTGGTGGGTTATGTTCTTTGACAAGTGTCGATAATTAGTTCCACTTTATTAGCTTAAATCTAGTAGGGTTTTGGTAGTTAGGAGTCAAGAGTTTGGATCAAGCCAATAATTATTGTGAACTAAAGGCTTTAAACACAAAGCTTGAACAAAATTCTTGAAGACTAAATCCCTCAAAATAATGTTTGAACAAAAGCTCTAAACACAACCTCTAAAAAAACCTTTGAAGTGCATAAAACTAATGAGGACTATTCTAGACAAATTATCTAATGAAAAGTCCTAAATAAAAATTTTGATGAAAATCTCTGAATAAAAGTTCTAATGTCAAAAATCTTGATTAAGGATTTCTGAATAAAAACCAAGTCCTTTAGAACATTGTTCAAACAAAATGTTTGAACAAAATATACAATAAGGAAACTCCAAACAAAAAATCTGATGAACAAAATTCTTGAATAAAAGAAAACTCAAACATAAGTTATGAACAAAAAATATGATGAAAAAATATCAAACAAATATTCCAAATAAAATGCTTGAACTAGAAACTTTGAACAAAAAATTTGATGAACAAAATTCTAAACACAAGTACCAACCAAAATGTTTGAATGCCAAAATCCTAAATAAAATAGTTCTAAATAAAACTAAATTTCAAAACTTGCATAGTACAAAAACTCCTAGAAGGCATTAATAAGTTAGTCAAAAATGTATAATATCATTGTTTGTACTTACAAGTGTAAATATTAAGGAACAATCTGCTAGAACTTGCACAACTACATAGAGGAAAACTTAACAAATAAGGACAAATCACAAAAAAAGGGGTCCCCAATCTTTCTTCAAGAAAAGGGGTATGTTGGGTACAAAAAACACAATACAAACACTAATGTTGGAAAATATTGAATAACCATAGTATTAAATATAAGCACATACTCACTAATGGTTTCATTTTATTCTTTCTTGATTTGAGCTAGTTTAGCAAAAGTGACTTTGACATCAATACTAATTTGAATAATCGAAAGGAAGTAGCCAACTATCTTGCAAAAAACACTTTAGAACATTTCCAAAATTTTAATAATGTATTCAAATTACATTAAAATCATTATATGTATTCCGTGAACATATTTGGAATGACTCCAAAGACCATATGGAATGACTGAAATGGAATTTAGATGGATTTTTTAAAATATGAGAATTTTTTGAAGTGTTATTTTAGAGAATGCCTCAAATACCAACCTGTCATGCTTATTATATTCCATAGTCACCATTATTTGTAAGTACAACCCTTTCCTAGTAGGGAAAAAATTAAAAAAGTCAAAAAATAAATATATTTACAAATGTTTATATTTACAATGACTTTTAACATTCAACTATGAATTGATATCAAAATTTTACAAACCAATCTAATGTTTTAGATTCAATAATGGTTTAACACAGTCTAATGGAAATTATTGTATGTTAGTTGTGGACCATCAAAAAAATAAAATGGATAATAATATGATATTTACTTATGAGTGGAACTTGGGATTTAATTTTGCATTGAAATTCAAAATACAAGTTTTAATGCAAAATTATATATTATAGCTAAATCATGGACCAAATAAAAATGCACAAATATTCATCCTATTTGTTGAAGCTAATTTTGGTAGTGCTAAAGTACTCCTATTGTAAATGTACACCAATGAATGTGACATTGACACAATTTTAATATGGATAAATTAATTATAATTAAATATAATATTAATAACTTAATTACTTTTAATTAATCATGATACATACAATATAATAACAATGACCAATTAATTATGTTTAAATTATTCAGTAGGGAAAACACATAGGGTTTCAATACATTACATGAATAAGTCATAATTTTAAGATGGTCCCCTGAGTCTAAACTTGTAAAACATGTCTCTGCCAATGTCTAAAACTTTTCACATGGTGTGGATCTAATTAGGGTTAGACATACAAAGTGTAGAAAATGTTTTAGAAAATTCCTAAGAAGATCTAGAATGATTTATATATATGACATACATGCTCCAAAAAAATTGATGATTGTGTTCAGATGGGTTTGATTTTTTGTTTCCTCACCCTGATCTTCATGTTGTGACACTTGTATACTTGAAAATAAAAATATTCCTTGCCCTATGGATATTCAAATTACACTTATGATATATGAAATAAAAGGAAAACACTATGATATTATGGGTATGTTTTAAGGAATAACATGGCTCAGACACCATCTAATTATCAAGTCCCTAAAGGTGTGAGCTACATGATAAATAATGTTTAAAACAATAAATTCCATAAATGAAAATAAATATGAAATTATAGCTTCAAACAATGATAAATGCTCTAATGATTGTTTGATTTCTCTTGAATGCTTTTGAGTGCTCAAGGAATTGTTTTTGAATGATTTCTAGATATTATGTTTGATTAGTGTTAAATGAACTAAAGTGATTACATATTTATAGACAAATAAATTTAGAAATGGAACAATAGGCATGCAAAACAAAAATAAATAACTAAAAGTGAAAAATACAATTGAAATGGGATGAGTGCACCTTGACTAGATGGATACCAAAAAGAGGACCCAAAAACATTAGGGATGCTACTAACAAGTGTCAAGAGCATTAGGGATACTTTGGACATAAACAAAAATATGAGAGAGAAAGGGGGAGGGGAGAGAGATGAAGTGCTAAAGGCTTGAGAAGAAGGGTGGGGACCATAAAAAATATAAAAACACACCAATAAAACCTAATTTAGACCAATAATCACCAAATAAGAAAATGTAAAACATCTAATAAATGCATTGGGGTCATTTTTAGGTGTTTAAATTTTTCCACACTTTGAGGTGTGTGTGCAAGTAGATAATTTAAAGTATAAAATTATATATAAAAAGGATATAAATACATGTATATATCTGTAAAATAGAAGATGATGTACTTGGAAACTTGCAAAACCATTTTTTTTACATAGATGGGTAAGTGTCAAATAAACATAATAAACGTTGAAATCCTAAATACTCAAAACAAAATATTTTTTGATGATTAAAATAAGTCCAAAACAAATATGAATATAATTTGGGTGCATTGGAAGTAAATTCTAAATAAAGTTGGATTAGATCTTGAGTCACCAATAATAAAATTTAGATGCCTTGCTAGTCACTAGCCTTCAAACCATATCATCATGGATAATTCTATATTATAAAACACATGATACTTAGAGTAACAATAATGATAAATATAGAACATGTTTTCCCTCCTAAATATTCAAGAAGAGTGCATGTGACAACAAAAATTGTATCTTGTGAAAGATAAAAATATTATATTTTTAAATATCATGTGTAATTGATACAAATATAACACAATCAATTAATATGTCATAACATGTTTTAGATTTCACTATAATTTGACATTAAATAAATTACAAAACTATTTTGATCATAATTTTTTGCAATGCCTATTTGAACATATAAAGTAGTGTCAAATGAACAATGATGACATGTTAAGAATTTTCCCAACACACATAAAGTAAAATTGAAAATAGAAAGTTTACCTCTTTATTACTTTTTATTTTTTAAAGCAATATGTAGACACATAAATTTGGTAAAAATCATGTAGATGCAATACTTTTTTGATGCATTCATACATTTTGATCATTGGCTTACATTAGGCTCTTATCAAAACACTTTCCATTCACATTAGAACCTTTAGAGTCTTTCATTATTGTCTTTTTCTCATGAACATCTATATATCTATCATTTTTTGGCCTCATGATACTCAAACACACTTCTAAAAACTCATTGATATTTTTTTCCTAAGATTTTATAACCTTAACTAGAGTCTTATGGTCTGAAAGTGGTCATGACCACTGACATGTCACATGATTTTGGTCATGTAAATTATGAGTCATTTGTTCCATCATGGATGTTCTTTTTCATTTTATCACAAACATCTCTAGATATATCATTTTTTGGCCTCATGATACTCAAACACACTCCTAAAAACTCGTGGATTTTTGTTTCCTAGGTTTTTTAACTTTGACTAGAGTCTTATGGTCTAAAAGTGGTCATGACCACTGATATGTCACATGATTTTGGTCATGTCAATTATGATTCATTAGATTTAATTTTTGTCCATTTTTATCTTACACATGAATGTGTCCCAATTTGAATTCAAATGAGATTATATATACACATAAACCATAAACATTTGCTCATCACACACATTGATCATATCTTTCACCATTAGACGGAAGACACCTAGATATCTCACATGTTGATTCCCATTTTATACATTGTTTAATAATTATACCAAAATAAGGATTACATTACTCAAAGAGCATATATTTTTTTGCTATGAACCCATGGATCATAGGGATAAAAGTGGGGACTAAACACACATGGTTTAATTTTTGACATGCATGAGTGTTGGGTGTCAAACTATACACTTATTTTAATGATAAGATGGGGGCTGACTGATGTAGGTCCCTCAAATAAAACACTATATTTTTTGTATTCTTAGTGCATAATTAAGCTCAAGTGAAGGAAAATCAATTCATACTATTGTGTGCATCTATATGTTTATTGAAGAGAGGTTTATGTGCATCATTAGGTAATGAAGGGCTTAAAAAAATTAGGTTGTAAGAATTTACACAACCATTTTAAAAATAGGTTAATATCTTTTGAGAGTATTATAATTATCATATCATGTGATTTTTATCACTATCTAAATCAACATCTTCTTTCTGAATGCTCTTTTGCACTATTCTATAACCTATTTTCCAAAACTCATAATGTTTTTCATAATTCAGGTAAGTCAAAAATAACATATGGATCTCTATCTTTCCTTATCAATTGTAAAATTTTCAACACAATTTCATTCTCCTTCATTCCATTAGATAATTTACATATTTATTTATTATATTATTATATCTATATTAGAGCTAGTTTATCCCTTGCCCTTTTATGTGGTTGGTATAGTGTTTTGAATACATCTACATGCTCCACATAAAACACATGGTTGTGAAATACTTTTACCATTATAAATCAATAATATTTTCTATCAAACTAATTAGTTCACATGAGGGAAAACACCATGATACCTAAGGAGTTTAAATATGTAATCCATTCTGAGTTAATGTCTTTTGATTTGAACAATTTTTTATAATTATGAAAAATGTATATATGGAAGAGGGGGCCATTTTTCCATGGTTTCAAACCCACGGGATTTTAAAAATAATTTTAGGGATCTAGATAACATCTATACAACCCTGATAAAATTCATATTTTTCTAATAAATTCTATTTTAAAAAAAATTATGATGTCCATAATTTCATAAATATGATATCTTAATATATTTCATTCATAATTAGTTCACATGAGGGAAAACACCATGATACCTAAGGAGTTTAAATATGTAATCCATTCTGAGTTAATGTCTTTTGATTTGAACAACTTTTTATAATTATGAAAAATGTATATATGGAAGAGGGGGCCATTTTTCCATGGTTTCAAACCCATGGGATTTTAAAAATAATTTTAGGGATCTAGATAACATCTATACAACCCTGATAAAATTCATATTTTTCTAATAAATTCTATTTTTAAAAAAATTATGATGTCCATAATTTCATAAATATGATATCGTAATATATTTCATTCATAATTAGTTCACATGAGGGAAAACACCATGATACCTAAGGAGTTTAAATATGTAATCCATTCTGAGTTAATGTCTTTTGATTTGAACAACTTTTTATAATTATGCAAAATGTATATATGGAAGAGGGGGCCATTTTTCCATGGTTTCAACCCATGCGATTTTAAAAATAATTTTAGGGATCTAGATAACATCTATACAACCCTGATAAAATTCATATTTTTCTAATAAATTCTATTTTAAAAAAAATTATGATGTCCATAATTTCATAAATATGATATCATAATATATTTCATTCATAATTAGTTCACATGAGGGAAAACACCATGATACCTAAGGAGTTTAAATATGTAATCCATTCTGAGTTAATGTCTTTTGATTTGAACAATTTTTTATAATTATGAAAAATGTATATATGGAAGAGGGGGCCATTTTTCCATGGTTTCAAACCCATGGGATTTTAAAAATAATTTTAGGGATCTAGATAACATCTATACAACCCTGATAAAATTCATATTTTTCTAATAAGTTCTATTTTTTAAAAATTATGCTGTCCATAATTTCATAAATATGATATCGTAATATATTTCATTCATAAAAATAATGACTTTTTATCTTGAATTATTATGATGTAGGAGACCATGTACATGTTGGAGAGATGTCATGACATTTTGATGAAGATAATACATAAACTAATGTTATTTGAGGCTATTTGGGTGCATGATTATGATATCATAACTACATAATTCTAATGTTAATAAATTTCACTTGTAAAAACATTAATTTTCATCTTAATTTATTATGATGTAGGTGTTTTACCCTAACTTGCTTTAATAACCTTAATAGGATATAAAATAGCATAATAAATCATATATTAAGATATGGCATTAATTAATACATCTAAATGTAAAATAATGAAATTGATTATAACAATTTGATAAGTGGCATATGCTAAATATAGTAAGTTTAAAAAAAGGATGAGTACTTAACTTTATCTGGTTGACTATCTGACTATGACTATATTCTGGTAGTAGAAGATAGACTAAGGAAAACTTATAATTCATATGGTTTAGGAAATGCATTTCTATCTATGTAGGGTTAGTTCCATTAGCTTTTCATCGCTATTGAGTGACCTGTGTTAACCTATGCATAACTGAGGGACTATGACCATATGATCATCATCGTCTGTCTCTAAAATATCTATATGTACAATGTCAAACCATAATGATGTTTACAACTCTAGAAACTAGTCTCCTTCACCTTGAAACCTTAGGTGTGTTTTTGAAGGATATAAACTTATAAAAATAGGGAAAGTGTAATGGGGTGAGCTGAACCTAATCATTCATGTTTTATGATTGACCACTGCTTATGTATTTGATATTCTAAAGAGGAAAATGAAGCCACACATAGTTCTTCCATCTATTGTGATTATGAAATTTTTATCCTTCACTATATGTATTTAGGTAATTATTTAGATATGATACTAGAAAATTATTACTTTGACTTGGATTTGGTGTTTTTAGACTTGGATTGTGACTGCTCCTAGTAATAGATTCACAATTTGGAATGAATGGGGTAGATTTTCTTGATGTGAAATAATGTTGAGATGTGTACTAGATAAGTCTCGATTCCCTTTTCAAATGAGACTCTTTTTGTATATATGAGTTTAATTAGGTAATTTATTATGCCATCAACATGCTAGGAAGATGGGCTAATTCTAAAGAATGGTTTGATTTTAAAAAGCAATTATTTCTAAGAGAGGGTTGGTACTGACTAGATCAAGTCATTATCAATGATAATACTGACTAAACTTGATGGTACTAACATATGTAAATGTAGAATAAATTAAAGGTATGGATATATCTATGTAAAATATTAATAAATTTTTAAATAGATGATGAGGTTTCTATAGGTGTGTATAAACAAAATGGAAGGGTTAAACTCATAAGTTAACATGTAGGTGTGAGAGAATGAAAAATCCGAACCATATTTATGTGCTCAAGTCATACGTGGTAAATAAATGTCAAACTTATAATTTTCAAGTGTTTAATACAAAATTTTAGTATCTAAAATTTCTTCCCTTTTATTCTAGTAATATAATTAATAGAGTAAAATAAAAATATGTCCCTAAGTGTGTAAAACACACTTCATCTTTGGTATGAAGTTCAAATTATGCAGGGCACTCAATAGAAAAACTTGTAAAAAACATTTGTAGTTAATATCCATATTTTTAAGTTTGAAATATGAATTTGAATTTTTTAAATTAGAGAAAGTAAGGAGGACACTTGTGTGTTGGTGAAAACCATGTTACCCTTACAACTTGTTGGAGATGATTATTTTTTGTTGAAGCATTGGAAAAACTTATGATTATTTGTTAAGAAACATGGAGAATTAGGTTGAGTGTGCCTCAAATTTATGTAATTATGTAGGCAATTGGGTTGTGAAGACAACATGTCCCAACACTTATAAATATGGGGATAAGTATGCAATATACTAACCTAAATACTTATGCAGGAAAGAAATGGGGAACCCATGATGGATTCACTAAAAGTAAAACTAAATCAACCATTATAGATAGCCTTTATATTCAATTATATAGTTTCACTCCAATATACTCCATGTAAAAAAATGATTGAAAGAGAATGAAAAATGTTCATTCCCACATCATGCCATATGTTTTATTGTATAGTGTTGATGTGAGTTTTATGCACACCAAAGACAATGGGTTTTCACCCTCTTGATTTAGGATTGTTGATAATTTCATTCAAGAAATGAGTTTCAGGTTGTGAATTTCCTATGTAGTTTGGTATAATAACATGTGACATAAAACCTATCAATAAAAATTCACCCATGTGATCAAAACAACACCGAAGATGTATATTTACAATGATTCTATATGATATAACTTTCTAAGGTTTTATAGAATGTAAAACCTTAGGTTGTTAAAGTGATAGAATAATAAATCAAGTAATAAAAATAGAAATATCAATAGCCATTGATTTATAAAATAATTGATTTATTTGATTATTATATAAATATTAATGAACTAGATAAGGTGTACTTGGTTGGAAAACTGACTAAGATGGACAAGTAGTGGGATAAAAAACTAGTGAAGAAATAGTTTAAGGTGTTGTCAATAAGAAATAAGTGTCATAAACCCTCCCAGATAGTAGCATGGTCCTCTGGTCAATAGCACATCATACTAATGTCCTGTATTCCATGTTAATTTCCATGTGTAGTAAATATAATGAATTATTGGGTGCATCTTCACCTGGTTTTGAGGAGTCTGTGCTTGTGTGATCAAATGTTGGGTTATTGTATGTTCCCTCTTTTGACTCATTTCAATGTAAAACCCTAATCCTCCTTATTTTTATGGTATTTTATAAGCACAAGTATAAAAAGAGTGGCATTATCAAGGTAGGATAGACATGACCTCAACACCCCATATGTTGAGCATTTTATACATACTCATACCTCAAAAGGGGATCAAGACCAATATAGTTCTCCCAATCTAAGTGTTGGTACAAGTGAAAGTGAATGCTAAAATGAGTGCCAATTTGAGTGCTTTGAGTGTGACTTGAGACTAGAAATCTAAGTAATATGAGTTATGGGTTGCTATAGATGGGTGTATGTAGAAGTAGGAAAAAATAGGGATCAACGACCTTAATTTGCACAACTATTTTTGAGTTTGCTTGTGATTATTTTCATCTAATTTCCATATAGTAGATAAATTAATTAAATTGGTCTATATATAGAGTTATACTGATTGTCAAGAGATGAAATGGGTCTAGGTTGACCCTAAGGTGATTTAATAAATGAAAATATATCCATTGGGGGTGAAAAGATTAGGGGAACATTAACACTGCCCCTTTGATAATAACATAATGTGATATTATCCAAAGGGTCATGATAATGTAAATGTGGTAGGAACAAGTTAAAAAGGGACCTAAGTGCCTAAGTCAAGGCTCATTGCTACTTTTGATATATCTAAGAATTAGTTAGACTCACACAAAAGTTGAAAAGTGATCAAGAGAGGCCCTATGATATGTCTAGGGCTAAGCTAAGGATAAGGTAGTCTTGAGCGACACTCATTTCACTAAAATGAAATCTTAGATGAATAAATCCCCCCTATTCTATAAATTCATCAAAGTGAAATGACTAGGATAAATGAAGAAAGAACGTATCTAGACTTACCTATGAGGTGAAGCCCATGAATATGGGTTTGAGCCTGTGAAGTGTGATCCATTATGTGTCCTACAAATAAAACATGAATGAATCAATAATTAATTAATAAATATAAAAAACAAAGACCAAACTAAGTAAAGAGATGAGAGAAAGAGGAAAGGAATTAATACATCTCATTGGGTACGTGAACCAATGTTAAAACTTGGTGACATCTTATATTTGCATTCAGATGGTGATCAAATAGTGAATAACTTAGAATGAGCTAATGGATTACTCAATCCTTATATGTGGGTGGCTCAAGAGCTAAAGTTATCCTTGAATCCACCATTGCCCACCCCTAGTCAATGGATCACAACCTATGATTAACTTGGATTGGAAGGATGAGTTCTCCAAACCTCTCATGTAGGTGTCTCAAGAAATCAAACAGGCTATGACTCCATCATGACCTGCTCATGTGTAGTAGATGTATCTAAAATTGAAATTGTGTAATGTAATTGAAACTATGTGATGTAATTTAAACTATGTAAGATGGCTTAGGGGCCAGCCAAAAAATCTAACATGCAAAATAACTCAAGGGCCACTCAAGAATTCTAAAATGTAAAATGGCTTAGGGGCCACTCGATAATGCCAACTAGTGTAGATAGAATGAGGCATCAATCTGGTGTAAACATTATGTATAATTGGTGCATATGGTGTCGAGAATATACAATGTGTAGAATGACATGGAGATACCATTCAATTTGAGAATATTGGTGCCAAACTAAACATATGGGAATTATGTGTTGTACACATGCCCCCAATTCTAATATTTGTGCATATGGATTATGGATTGAGTCATAATAATCTATGCCTATGTATATTTGAAATTGACATGGGAGTGATCATGCCATACACGATTCCCCAAATTTGAGCAAAATTATGTAATCTTATGTTAAAATTGAGTATATACTAAACATATCCAATAATATATGATTGAAACTGTGCAAATCTGAACTATAATTTTTGTACCTTTCTAAAAATTCTATAATTTTATTTTTCTAGTGATACTAGATAGTAGTGTAGTCACCTTTTCTAATAGTGCACCATGCTATAGACCACTATACTATGTTATTGATAAAATGTTCTATTTATAAGGAAACTTAAAACTAATATCTATGTGATTCACTATATTGTTTTGAGTCTGAGATCTATAATCTATAGTTGCATGCTAAAAACTATGTTTTAAGTGAACTACGATGGCTTGATCTTTGTGACCAACCCTTATGAATGCCCCATCTTTTTAAGGGTGTTGTTAAACCTCTACAATAATTGTCCTCAAAATAAAATATATACATCATGTATTTTTGATTGAAAACATATGATATCTATGTGATAATCCAACATAATGTGTATACATGACATTAGAATGTAAAATAATATGAGCATAAGTTGGTAATATATGATGCATGTTAGATATAGCATTCACAATTTTTTCAAGATAAATATAATAATGTAATCATGTATATGAAAAATAAATTTGAGTATAATTTGAGTAAACTACCTAGGGGGATGGGGCATGATGTCCATCATGGCACCCAAAGAGAAAGAGGAGATGCATGAGGTCCCTCATGGCATCATAAAATGGATGTGAATGTAATAAAAAAGAGACAAATGTTATGGGCATGAAACATACACAAAATCATACATAAAAACACATAAGTCACACAAAGTAGGCCAAGGGGACACAATAGAAGGGACATGGGCACATTTCACTAAGTTTGAGAAAGAGAATATATGTAAGGACATGTTCAAATGTCCACATATGAAAATAACAAGTAAGGTTGGTTTAGAGTCATATAGAACATCTTTAAATTTCCACATATATAATATAAAAGCACACACAAGGACATGGACACATGTCCAAAGCATACACACAATGAAAATAATTGGCTTAGATCCATAGAAAAATGACATATTCAAATGCCTTTGAGTAGGTGTAGAAGCAAAGAGACATAATCACATATAAACTAGTAAAGATAGAAATGAAAGTATGAATAAACATTGGTACAAATCCATATAAATTTAAAGATGTACATAAGTTGACTCTATAGTAGTATTAGTTGGTAAAAAAAATTAGTGTAGTATAGTAAAATCAATATCAAGATATAATCAATGCTAAATATGTGATTTAGAGTATATAAAGATAGAACCTGGAAAACTAGAAGTTGTAAGTATGATTCCATGAATGGGAAAATATGTCAATGCTGAATATATGTATATGTGTATGTGCCCCAAATGGGTAGATAGTAATAAATATATATCTCTATAGAGGACCTAAGTCATGTAATAATTTGTGAACACTTGAAGGGAACATGTGAGTCATGTATGTATGATAAAACCAACTAAACTAATGTAAATAACATATGTAATACCTAAAAAATAGAAGGAATGTAAACATAGAAATGCATACAATATGATTGTAATATTTTCTAATTAAATATTTGAATGTTTTTGTATTCTTTAACATATTATATTATTTTTGTGTTTTATGAGTATAATGTAGAAGCAACATGAAAATGAAACTACGTACAAGGAACAAGATAAAGGAAACTATGTACAAATAAATTGGAATAATGAAACTATGTACAAGTAAACTGGGAATGGATGAAACTATGTACAAGGAGAGTGATATGGATAATAATTTGTGTGCTAGTACGGAATGGTGATAAAATCCCAACATGCCATCAATGGGATGCATTTATGTAACATAGGTGGCATATTCATTTTTTGAATGGTTTTTACCATAATAATGTGTTGTTCTAATCATCTTATTCATTTTGATTAGCAATGTCTATATTATTGATTGGGATCTTGCCATAAGAAACTATATCCACTATAGGTATAGCTTTCTTTTATAGATATTATTAGGAAGAAATTGTAGCCTCTATAGAAGTTGTAATCATTGCATTCACATTTGAAAATGATATGCAACCTTTATTTTTGTTAAATGTTGCTCTCTTTTTTTTTAACCATGAAATTCTAAAGACAACATTGTAAGTAATTAAACTTGAAATAACACAGAAAGTGATAAAGTATCTTTTGAGGCACACAAAAAATTTAATTGAAGTGACCCCAAGCATTATATATAAGCATGTGTTATATCTATATGTGTGTAGACCTTTCCAAGAGAGATAATAAATGATAGTGAACAAAAATTAATTAGTTGATAATCTATTATCTTAACATATGTGCATTGATTTCCATCTATATAAGCTATGATAGTGAAAATATTCTAATATGGAGGTATTCTAGTTTCTCCATTTACATTGACCTTTGAAGATGTATATTTTGTATGTATTTATTACTTTTGAGACTCTATTGTTAGAAACCCTCTTTTGAGAATGGTTATTTGCTTAACCTAAATATGAATGTACAAGTTAAGTTCTAGCTCTTTTTGTAACATTACCTATGTATCTCAATATTTTACCTTGAAAAATTGTATCTATGAATGATTTGCATTAGTAGGTTCCATAAATCCTAAACCTTGTTGACAAACATTATCAATTTTTTGATGTGTTATTTCTTTCTCTAATTTTGCTTTATGAACCTTTTATTGTTCAGAGTTATGATTTTATAACCACTTTTGTATTGATTCTAAATTTGACCCTTTTGAATTTGTACATGTGTCATTATATGTTGTTTGTATGATGTGTCACTTTTAGAGTCATCCCTATCAAGTACCTATTGTATTTTATTGTTCACTACTAAACATGAATCAGTGTGGTGCCCATGCATTCTATGATATGTACAATAATATATGGATCTACTCACTAGATGTAGAGGAGGTAGGTTGATCAAATTAAATTTAATCATTTGCCTTAAAATATCACTTAAACTTATATTTTAACTTTGATTAATTTCTGTATCACTATTTATAGATGCACTTTATTGTGATTTCTTGTTTTGATATGTAACTATGCTTACCACAAATTGACAAGGTGAAGATGCATGTGCATGATCGACACTAGTGTGACCTGGAGGATTTTGTTTTATAATATAATTTTCAAAGGATATAATATTTTCATGTAATAGATGAATCCAATTTTTCAATTCTAAAATTATTTTTCTCATACTGATAATTTCATCCCTTAGAGTCTCACAAGTGAAAACTCTAGTTACTTTTGATTGAACCCACAAGCAAACATCTTGAATGGGAGATATGGGAAGGGAAGGGTTTAAAGTATGGATAGGTTGAGTATAGAAATTTAAAATATTAGTATATGTTTCTTCACCTCTTGGAGGAGTGATAACATGGACCTAGTTAAAGGGAAAGTAGTTATCACCCTCTTGGAGATGAGGAGGAAAATAATATTCTTTATCCATGAAATTTGGCAATGCAACTTGGAAGAGGGTTACTAGGGTAGAAAATATCATGTATAAAAAATCCTAAAAAACCCACTAAAATTAGGGAAAAAATGATATAAACCCTAATAGTATCTAGGGATATCATTTTTGCACTATTCAAAGTAAGTCAGGTTCACCAAATGATTTAAATTTTAAGGGAATTATGGAATTGTTGTCACTTAATAATGTACCGTATAGAGGTTGTTAAATCCATTTATAAATTAAGTTAAGTATTGTATTACCTTTAGGATTGTGCATTTCTTAAAATAGAGGTAAACCTCTCAGTTTAAGGGATAGCTCCATAGATTAGTCTTTGATAGCTTATCACCTATATTACTTTCTTGCTTAGATGAAAAGAGATAGAAAGAAACATGAAAATGACCTATTATAACAAGGTGATACACTAAATTGATCTCCACTAGACTATCATTAATCTACACTATTAAAAGGAATCACAAGACTAGATTTAACATCCTAGATTACTCTAACATAAGTATTTCAAACATTAAAGTGATATGCACTGCACTTCTCTAGGTGAATGGACAAAAGGCCTGATTATAAACACTAATGTTTTTCCTCACACTTAGAGATAGATAAAGATGTTAAATAAACTTCATTGTGACCTATTTGAGAGTGAATTACTTGTACACAACATGAGAGTATAAGGTGAATACAAGGATAAATGACTATCACTTATCATTTATCTTTGCACTACTCCACACACTTAGACATGGAGTTATGGATTTAAAAATAGATTCAAATATTTATTTCAAAGGAAAACATTAGTATTAAAACTATTAGGGTTTCTCCATACCAAAAATGGATTAGATACAATGCTAAAATGGCTTGCATATATAGAGCATAGGAGAGGAGAGAGAAGAGGTGAAGTTCAAGAGTCACAAAACCAAGTGTAAAAATGTGAAAAATAGTTATAACATGAGATAAGGAGTTAGAAAATAAGATATGAAGGTCATCTTATAAAAGTGTCCACCTAAAGTTCATCACTCTCCCTCAAGTTGGCATAAATATTTCAATTTGCCTTCTTCAAATTGTCTTATTTGGTGACGAGTCCGCTTGACTATCTTGAACCACCTTAAGAGTCTTTGAAACATATTCACTATCATGAGAAGATGGAAACCTAATTTTGATATTCATTATATACTCCTCAACTGATGAACTCCTCATAGACATTTGTTATTCACTATTTGCAACCACTCATTAGCCCTCTAGGATTCAATCTTCACACTTGTCACCAAGGTGACTTGAAGTTACTCATGGACATTTGTTGAAGAGGTGTTAGGAAACTCACTCAGATCACTTTTACCTTCTATTCTACCAAATAAAACTCAAGATACTTAGTGTCACATTTATCACTTTCCAACTTAGACAATCATGTTCCTTCTTACTGTTTGTCCAAGACTACTTGTAATGAATAGTGAAACATAGTTAATTTCATGCATCACTATGATGAGAATTGAGTATTAAGAGTTTTAATAAGTCTATAAACACCTTTTACAATGATTCATCTTTCCATCCATTTTTTTACTTGTAGAAAACTTCAAATCCTATAAAATAGACTAAATTAGGTCTATATGTACAAGTGATGGTATAGAAAAATTAGATGGTGAGGATTTTTAGAGAATGACACAGAGTTCCAAAACACTTTCAATGCCATTTGAATCCTTTTATATGTATACCCTTTCATGTATTCTCCGTCTGCTTTAATTAAGGGTTTTAGGTCTCTTAATTTCTCAGTGATGATTCATAAATGTTATATCATCAACCCTTGAACTAACTCCATAAATTTTGATTTAATTACCATTATAAACTATCCCTAAGTTATTGAGGTAGAATTCACATTATTTGTACATATGTGAGCAAAATAAAATGGTCTCTTGAGCTCTTACTTGCATTCTGGGTACCCCTGAGAGAATATTAGGCCAAAATGGCCAATTCTATATTGTCCTCTACAAACCGATGGTTATAATTGACTCTCCACTCTCCCATGAAGGTTATAAAATTACTTGTAAGGATCTCATGATGTTATGATGAATCTAGGCACCATTAGGGTTCATGCCTAGTTTTAGGCCTAATCTGCATATACTATGTATCTAAGCATGTGATCACTTATGAATGATCCCAATGGTTATGGGTACTTATATGAGATTTTTTAAATTTAATTCAACTATACACATCACCCAAAATTTACCCAAGGATCTCACAATCATCCTTTTTACCATCCACATATTAGGTCTATAGACTGCATGATTCTAAAGTACCCCATATCTGAGACAAAGTAAAGGATACTTTCCCTATTAGTTTGGCTCAATTAAGACCATGATGATCTTGTTTAGGTTATGAGGACTTTTTATAACAAGTTTAAAATCTTGGTCATACATATATATCCTTTTAATGTCTAAAACTCTCAATAATATTTTTCTAAAATAATGATTGTGTGCTGGGGTTTTTGGTTGAGCCTAAAAACTCTAAGTTATGACTGTCTCTATTCTTCCTTGATTTTGAGGATCACTTAGAAGTGTTATGGAATAAATATGACGATGATTTATATATATATATATATATATATGATCATATTAAACCTTTTTCTTTGTCTATCAACCAAACCTACATTCTCCATTAACATGAGACTAGTATGTATATGAGCTAAATTGTAGATGTTCATTAGGTGCATCAAGGGATGCCTGTAGGTATGCATTAGTGTCTGAGCACTATGTTTCCATCACTTTGATTACTCTTGGGGTCATTAAGGTCATCTCACAACTATAATGAGCTCATTAATGCCTTATAACCATGTATCATTCCTTACCATCAACACATTAGGTGTTACTTACAAGTTGTAGGTCCATTTGGTCTCAATTGCACTGTAGTTCATTGAATATCTTTAGTAGAATCTTGGATGGTTTTAAAACTCATTTACCATCACTCGTTCTTGAATAAACACCCTCTCTTTTGATCAGATATGATCTCTAATATTAGGCTATTATCATGAAACAACTAAAATTACACATCCCTCATGGATCTTTACCAACAAATGTTACATTATATTTGAAAAATCCTTATTTAAAGAAGTTAAGTTATCTCAATTTCAAATTTTTAATAGGCTAACTATGAGTGTTGTTTGAAGTAATATTCTCAAACCTATTATGCCTTATTAAAATCTTCAATCCTTACCAACAAATCATTTTCACTATAATTCAAACCTCATAGTATTCTCAAGGCATACGATCATGCCTCTGCACTTTGACTACTTACACACATAAACCTGTAGTTCTTCATTAGGTTTGACTATGGTAAATAGTCTCATAGTCTTGAGTTTTTAGATTTATTATTTGAGTTGTAAAAACATGTTATGAGTCTTGAAGGTAATGAAAACCTATCATAGATATTTGAAATCCATACAACTTGATTCTCTCATAAATCAGTGAAACTTCCCACTCTTGAGATATACATACTCAAGGTATACTTCTACCTGTACATGACAGTGGGAATGTAGGTCTATGTGACCTCAAAATAGATGCATGTATGATTAATTAAGATTTAAAAAACACCTTTTAGTGTGAGTATTCATTTCAAGTAGCTCTTCAAACCTCCTCTACAACCTTCACCTACAACTTATCAAGATAATGCTCTATAAATAATCATTGTGTTCACTCTTCTAGTTAAATGAGATAGTCTTGCTAATAGTTTAATATCCACACATGCCAAAATAGGTTAGAAATAATATGAAAATGATGAACATACTCTGTTAACCTACACGTACCAATTGGTTTACATAAACTTATGCAAAATATGAGAAAAACTTAGGTGTTTGGGTTGTGTAAGCATCTTGAAGGCACCAACAATCTTAAAGATTATTCATAGAGAATATACCACCAAACTAGAAATTATTTCCATGGAAAGGAAGGCCATAATACTAACTTTCCATAAACTCATTTAGTCCAGATCCTCTCCTATTATCCATACAAACATAAAACCATTTGACTTGTTTGACCTTCTTAAGAGAGTGATGAGAGAGAAAGGTTAGTTTTTTGGTAATTTTAGACATGTCAAATCCATCTAATCTTAGAATTGAATTATGGTGATCTAAAGAGACTCCCATAAAGCCTTTCCATATGCTAGATGAGCCACCTAATATTTACAACTTGCTCTAAAATCCCTTTTTTATAGTGATCTTCTTGTTTGTATATTATACCTACAACATGCCAGTTTCAAAACTATTCCCTGACATACCTTGACATGTCATATGTTATTCTAAGTCTTAAAATTTGTATTTTTTCCAAAATTTACATACAACTTCATTTAATGACTAAAATATGGCATAAAATGACATTTAAAAAAGGACAAATGTGACAAATATGAAATCATACTATGTGACCTCATTAATGACCATGACATTTCTAAGACCATGGTGACCATTTTGAGATTTAGAAGACCTTATGAAAGCTTTGCACATGCAGATAATTTGACTAATTTTGACTTAGGGAAAAAATTAGTTAATATTTTGGCCATTTCTAGGGGTAACATGCTTGTTATGGTAAAAATAGTTGCCTTCTCCTATCCTTGGGCAATGGAGTCACCTATATGTTACATTTGACATTTTTATGCCTTTGCTCAGACTAAAAACAAATGCTAAACATAGTAGGGAAATAAACACATAGAATAAAACACCAAACTCACACTTAGGGAAAACACACACAAAGACACAAAGCAACACACACCTAACCTACTATATGCATAACTAACCTTCATATCATCAATAAAAGGGATTCAAGTGGATACCATTTATAGGGATAGGTAAATCCTCCCCATTCATTCTTTCCAATTAAAAGGAGCTATTTTTCTTTCACTTGATGATAATGTATGCCCACTCCAAAAAATATCAAACTTGGTATATATTACTAGATTTACTTTATCTTCATCCCACTTTAGTACTATGTCACCCTCTTAGAAGACTCTTGGAGTTGATTTATTATCAAATAATTTCTTCATTAACACTTGATTATTCTCCATGTATTTGTGAGCATTGTATCTAGTCTCTTGTAGCTCCATCAACTCTTTCAACCTCACCTCAATTGGAGTACTTTAAATTAATCCTAACTAATTTTCTAGCTCAAAGGTTAGTATCTCTTAGGATATAGATAACCTAACTTCATTCCCATAAATAAGAACAAAAGGAGAGTTACCTATTGACCTCTTAGGAGTGATTCTATCAGCCCATAAGGTTGTCTTCAACTTAGTGTGCCAAACTCTTTGATTATTCTCCAAGATATTCTTGATAATTCTAATTAGTTTTTTGCTAGTAAACTCAGCCAACCCATTACCTTGAAGGTAATAGTTGGATGATGTACTCAAATATATACCATTACTATTTTCCCATCATTTATCTTAACACCCATGAAAGTAAGTGCATTATCTAAAATGATGGTAGAAGGAGTTCTAAACCTTATAATAATGATTTAATAGAATTCTAAGATAAAACTCTCATTAGCTTCCTTCAATGCAACCACCTCAATCCACCTTGTAAAGTAATTAGTTGTTGAGAGGATCCACTTGTAGCTAACACTTGATGGAAGATTTATCATACCAATGAAGTCAAGGCCCCATTACATGAAGGGTTGATCTACTTGAATATGTCTCAAAGGGAGAGCTACAAGATTTTTTTACCTGCAAAGAAAGCATATTGTACACACATTATTACCCAAGAATAATAGTCTTTTAAGAGGCTAGGTCAATAGTATCCTTCCCTCATGATATTTTTAGTTGTGTTTCTTAGAGAGAAATGACCTCATATTGTTCCATCATAAAACTTTTCAAGTAACACTACAAACTGGTCCCAATGCCGCTCCCAATGCCGTTCCCAACGCGCACGCAAACTGAGAATTTGAAAGTGGGAAATGACCGCCGAGTGGCCGAAGTAGCTTCGGCCCCCAAATTTGTAACGGGCTCTAAACCAGCATGCAAGGAGAGGGTTTTGTACCCTAAAGAGATTGTTCCTGCAGGTGAAGGAAGGTTTTCGGATGGATGTTCTGCCAACGCAACTGAACCAAGGTATGGAGTAGGGGGAAGATCTTTTGCAGATGTGGTTGCATTCAAAGCGAATCTACATGATGTTGTACCTCGTGTATTATCTGGGCCACCCCCTACATTATCAGTAAGTGCTCTAAAACCCATTAAGGTAAATCTAGACCTAGAAACAGTTGAAGGAATCCTTGAAAGGATAGAAGTTTTTTCATCTCAAGCTGCAATTTTTCGTTTTCAAGGTTTTTGGCCCTCGCTGGTTGATCTACATGGATGGATATCCAAGAATTGGGTGCCACTTATAGATGACAGCGTTGAAATCTTCCCCTGCGTAAAAGGATTCTTTATTGCTATCTTCCAAAGTCCTGAGGATAGGAGGATAATATTGAGTAACAGTGATTTTCTTTGGCAGGGCAAATATCCTCTCATGGCCAAGCGGTGGCATAAGGATTTTAATCCGCTAACAGAATCTTTTAATAAGGTTCTGATATGGGTTCAGCTACCAAATTTACCAATACATCTTTGGCATGAACCGGTCTTTGAAACTATTGGGAATGCATTAGGTGACTATTTGTTTATGGATAAAAATACTTTGTTAGGTTACCATTCGACCTGTGCTCGATTTATGGTTGAAATGGATGTTTCAAAAGGTCTACCAGAGGCGATTTGTTTGGATTCCCCAAGGGGAACTTGGTCACAAGTGTTGGATTTTGAGGGTGTACCTTTTCGGTGCAGAAGATGTCACCAGACGGGTCATTTGGCTGCTCGATGTTTGACAAGGACTACAAAGTCTAGAAGACCACATTCTTGGTGGGCTAATGCTTCCTCAGAACACTATATAGCTAATCAACCTATGGAAGACCCGGCTGTTTCTGAAAAAGAAGAAAACTTTCATTCTGAGCCGATGATTGAGGAGGAGCCGCAGGTAAAAGACTCCTTAGATGGTCCTGTGGTGACTATGAATAATGATCTTTCAAAGCCTGTGGTCGTGGAGGATTTGGCTTCTCCCCCTAGTTTGGAGGATCAACCTAGGTGCCAGATTTTGGTTGGTGTTCATAAGGATATTGATGAGTCATCTGTATCCATTAGGCTTAATGAACCACTGTTACCTGAGGCATGGATGACAGAGGCAGCTAAGGTAGAGGATGGATGGACCACTGTGAAGAGGAAGAAGTCTAAGCCTTTGGTCCCCCCTCTAGATATGAACCTTCGTTCGTGTAAAAGGTAATTATTTTTTTTGAAGGTTGAAGGATGTTGTTCCTGGTTTTTTATGGTGTGATCTATGTAATGTCAGCGGAAACTTCAGGTCTTTTCTGTTGTTTTCAGGTTCTTGTTTAACCTGGTTTGGTTTGTACCTATTTTGGTGTTTTGAACTTCTATGGGCTTTAAGGTTATCTATCTGTTTGTTGTAAAGGGTTTTGGGGTCCCTTCAAAACCTGCTTTTACCTTAATCCAAAACACTACAAACTGGTCATTATCAATGCATCTCAAAAATAAACCATTTTTATCTATTATAAAAATTACACCATGTAAAAGATAACAAGGAATAGTTTACAATCTGAAATGCCTTATTTTGGATCACCTCAAGCCATTATGACACTCACCACTTTAGATTAATTTGATGATGTCTTGTGTCCAACTTTGTAGATGTGTGGGATCAACCGATTGAGGCCAATCTTGGTTAACTAAATATTATTCATTTGGTTCATGGAAGTTTGAATCCAAGTGTTCACAAATACCTTTACCTCTTATGAACTTGGTCCCCTTGTTGTCAACATCATACTCCATTACTATTGTAATCTACCCTACCCTCTTTTCATTGAGGTCTTTGCTCAAAAGGAAATCCTTGGTGATAGGATGAGAAACCATAATGTGGATCTTGTTTTTTGAAACCATATTTATAAATTTATTTAGTCCTCTTATAACAACAAGGACTTGTTTCTCCACAAATGTATACTTGAATTCATAATCCTCCAAACCTTGACTAAAGAATGCAATTGGTTTTTAAACACCCTCATCATTATTTTTCATAAGCATAGATGAGATAGTATCAAAGTTATCAAATTAATATAACATGAAATATTTATAAAAAAAGGGTTTAAAATAGTGGGAGCTTGTGCAATTTCTTACTTAATGTCTTCAAAACTATTCTTACCCTCTCTAGTCCAAGTGAAAACTTGATTCTTCTTGAGCATGGTTATGATATGTTTCACCAAAGATGCAAAACAAAGTATGAATATCCTCACAAATTTTATCTTACCTAATAAAATTTTGATTCATTTCTTATGTATAGGTAATTATAGGCCTATAATAACCTTTATCCTTTCAGGGTCAATGGCTAGGTCATCCTTGGAAATACTATGTACTAGAATCTTACCTTTATGGATAGAAAAATGCATTTTTTTGGGTTAAGAGATACCCCATAATACATACACATTTTAAACACTTTACTTAGGTGTTTCATGTGCTCATTTTAATCCTTGGATAACATGGTTATATCATCTAGATACACTAACAACATCTCATTGATTAGACCTTTGAAAGCTATGTACACTACCCTTTAAAAGGTGGCACTAGAATTTGACAAGCCAAAGGGCATATTAATACAAGAAAAGGTCCCCCATTTTTTAGTAAATTTTATCTTGAATCGATCATACTCATTCACTAAAATATGATTATAACCAAAATATCCATCTAGGAGTGAGAAGCATTGGGAACGTAAAAAAACTTACAAAATTTGATCCATAGGAGGTAAGGGGTAATGGTATTTGATTGATACCCTATTGAGATATATAAAGTCCACACAAATCCTTATTTCCCCATTATTATTCCTAACAAGCACAAGGTTATCTAACCAATTTGAGTGTTTGATAGGAAAGATTATCTTAGATTTAAGGAGCTTGGTGAGTTTCGTTCTCATGAGTAGTTCAACCTTGGGAATAATAAGCCTTTTTTTTAACCTAACTTGTTTGAATCAAGGTTTTAACTCAATGGTATGATGGGCTAGACTAGGATAAAAACCTTTTATATATTTATATTCCCAAGAAAATATGTCATGTAACTCTCTACATAAATCAATGAATGATTATTTTTCTAATGTGGAACATACCTTGCCTAGTTTGAGGAGCTTGTCCTTAAAGATTAATACTATTTCATAGTTCTCCTCATTTATAAACATTTTCACATTATATTTGTTATTTTGGTCATATTAAATAAATATATTATATAAATTTACAAATCTTTTAGGTATCTTTTATCCTCAGTTATACAATCTGATTCTCAAATTGATCATGGAGTCTTTTCTAATTTCTTGAAGAGAACTCAACTTCATTTTGTAGGAAATGTTTAATATGTATGTCACTATAAAACACTTGAAAAGAGAGATAATTATTATATATGTAATTTATTACAAATATTTTTATATCTGATTATTTTCCTTCCTCCTTTATGGTAGTAGATGTGTCAAATTGTACCTCTATATCTACTAACCAGTTAGCATGCTTATTCTGATCTCTTGAGATTGATTGTATATTAAATGCACTAGAGTATTAAAGAAAATACCCTACCATATGATTATAATACTTAAGTAAAGGATTCTCATTATCACTCACATTCCTAATTTGATTCAAAATTAGTTCATTATCTCCATATACTTGTGAATACTTAATCCCTTTCTTCTTTTACTATTGAAGACCATGAATCAAACCTTCATACTCGAACACATTACAAGTACAACTAAAATAGAACATATATGAAGAGTAATAATTTTATTTGGATGTAAAAATCAACATAAAACTAGATCATACCACAATACTTCTTCTTGAACCATCAAAGAACATCTTCCACATTTCATCACCTTCACTTTCTTCCTTGGTGAGTGGGGGTATTGGTATTTCTTCTTCATGTAAGCAATAGTCTCCCAAATTAGTTTATTCCATGAAATAATAGGGATCATGTTCATATGTGTTAGCAACATAATCATATAGGAAAATATCAGAGATATTTTCAAGTTTGGAGGATCATCCATCATCTATAACATGTTCTTCTTGATCATTAATGGTATAGTTTAAATTAAAACTTGCTTCTACATATAGCTCAATATGAAACTTAGCCAATGGTTGTGTTATAATAGTCACCTTTGAAACATACCTTATTATAAAGGCTAAAAAGTACCAATAAATTTAGAGATATAATCCTATCTTGGTGGTGAAATGCCTTGATAAACAAATAGAAAATAGAGTAGGCAGATCAACCACCACTATATCTTAAAGGATTGGAAAGTTTGGACAATCGTGTAAGAAAAATCTCAAATTTTTTATGAGCCATACTAAATTATATGGTGTCCCATAAATTTTAAACTATCCATTTCTATATGGCTCATATTTTAATCCCAACTTATCTGCCACAAGTTTGGGCATAACTAAGGTACTTACCCCACTATCCACAATGCAATTGTGAACAATCTTGTCTCCTACTATGAGTGTGAGATAGAAAGGTTCAAGATTTTATAATTTTTTGGAGGGTTAAAAATGTGATTAAGATCATTAGTGATGGATAAACAACCATGTATTAATGGTTTAGGACTGATGTATATTTTGGAGAGCTACTCTTGAAGTAGTTCCTTTTGATCGGGCATGTGGAACACTTCCCAAAGAGATATACTAGTATTAACATTATTCAAAGAATTAATGATGTTAAAATAAGGAACATTTATCTTTAATTTTATCCTTGAAGGCAAATATGTGCCTTGATTTTGAGGAAATGGATTACTTTGAGTCAATCTTTCCATGTTTTGATTTTAAAGATGTGTAGGAGTTGTAAAGGCTGCTACATTTGCATTCACACTTTATTATCTTATAGGAAGATTATTTGAATATTTATAAACATCTTGAACATATCCCAAAAATCTTATATCTTAACTTGTGTTACTAATGTAACTTGGTTTAGGACAAATGTATCTTCCACTTGAAAGTTTTCCAAGCTCACTCCTTGATTACCACACCCTTCAATGAATTCTAATTGCATGAAGTTCCCATATTCTAATATCAATTGAGAAGTAGGTCCTCCTTGAGATACTAAGGATTACCCTTCACCTTAATTGGCATCCATGTATTGTCCTTGAGGATACCATTATTCTCCTTGAACCATGTCACTCTAGATGGGAACCATAGCTCTTGTGTTAGGATTAGAGGTTAGATTATAAGAATTGGGTGGCCTATTGAAGTTAAGCTAGCCCTTTCCCCTCTCTTAAACATATTACTGAGGTGGGAATATATTTTCTTTTGGAGGGTAGGATTTAGGTTTTTGATGAACTCCACATTATTGATTTAGTTTCCTAATATGAGCTTTTAAGGCCTTGCATCTTGCATCCAAATTAATGGTATCTTATGATTTCTTTGGGGCATCTTTGTACTTTTTATTTACACTTAGGATTAGAGAAACACTTGGAGAAGTAACATACATGTTGGGAAGAATAGGAATATATATTTTTTAAGGAGTTTAATAGCTTGTATTAGACCATTTTTAGCTTTAATGGCTATGTCATAGGCTTCATGCAAAGTGTAACCACCCATGGACTGCAACATGCCAACTATATCAGTCCCAATAGCTCTTAGGTATGTTAGGAAGATAAAAATTGAAGGGGGTCTCATAGGGGGTGATAACCTATACCATGTTATTTGAAACATCTCATTGAAGTCGTGCATATATTATTTATATCCTTTTTAAATCACATTCAGTCAATGAATGAGTGTTGTATGATCATTTTTATCTTCAAATATTTGCATCAACAACTCTCAAAACTTATCCCAAGTGGTGATACATCCTCCTAATAATATATTATACCAATCAATGGATTTTCCCCTAAGAGACATGACAAGTAGTCTAACTATAATGTTAACTTTAGTGACATCATGTATATTTAAAAAGTTACAAATGTCCCTAATATGATCACTTGGGGTGATGAAACCTTCTCCATTGAAAGTGGGAACACTCTTGGTGGCATTGGGAGGGATATCATCATAGGCTTTGAGATGCATAGGATTTTCAGTATTGAAGGATGGGAAAGCATGCTACCTAGCCATGTTGTCCTCAAATTCCTCCTCATCATCTTGCTCTTATAAGCTTGCAAAGTATTCTTGTTATTAAAATGTCAAGATAGGCTGAGGGTATTAAACTTCAATAGGAAGTTCAGGTTGAGGGAGTGGATCTTTAGGATAGTTACCTCTACTAGTAGTTGACCTAGTAAGGACCATGATGTATAAATAAAAGTAATGGTAAAACTTGGTATAAAACTAGATATTACCTTTGGTGGAGTTGCCAAAGGTTGAGTATAATACTCAATTGTAATTGTGATTTTATCAAGACAAACATTCACCTTGATAAGATGTACTTGAGACAATAGTCCCATTGGGAGTACTAAAATTATTTTCACTCAATATTACACCCTAGAGAGGTTTTTTAATCCCTCTCTAAATTGAGTGAAACATTATATTACCTCTATCCTTGTGGGTTTCATACAATATAGGTAAACCTTTAGGTTTAAGGTCTAGCTCCCTAGATTAGTCTTTGATAGATTATCAACTATACCACTTGCTTGCTTGGATGAAAAGAGATAGAAAGAAACATGAAAATGACATATTATAATAAGATGATACAAAAAATTTATCTCCACTAGAATACCATTAATATGTACTATGAAAGAGGACTCATAAGATCAGCTTGAACATCCTAAATTACTCTAACATAAGTATTTCAAACATGAAGATGATATGCACTACACTTGTCTATGTGAATGGAAAAAACTCCTGATTATAGACACTAATATTGTTCCTCACACTTAGAGATAGACAAGAATGATAACTACACTTCATGTGACCTATTAGAGAGTGAATTACTTGCACACAACATGAGAGAGTAAGGTGAATACAAAGATAAATAACTATCACTTGTCATTCAGCTTTGCACTACTCCACACACTTAGACAAGGAATTATGGAATCAAAACTAGCTTCAAGTCTTTATTTAAAAGGAAAATATTAGTATGAAAACTAGAAGGGATTCACCATACTAGACATGGATTAGATATAAATTAAAAAATGGCTTTCATATATATACCATAAGAGAGGAGAGAGAAGAAGTGAAGTTCATGAGTCACAAGACCAAGTGTAAAAATGTGAAAACTAGTTACAACATGAGAGAAGGATTTATAAAATAGGATATGAAGGTCCTCTTAGACAAGTGTCGACCTGAAGTTCATCATTCTCCCTCAAATTGGTGTAGAGATTTAAATTAGCCTTCTTAAAACTATCTTATTTGGTGATGAGTCCAATTGACTATATTGAACCACCTTAGGAATATTTGACACATATGCACTATCTCAATAATATTAAAACTTTATTATGATAGTCATCATATACTCTTCAACTGATGAAATCCTCATGGATGTTTGTTATTCACTATTTGTAGCTACTCATTAGCCCTCTAAGCTTCAATATTCACACTTGTCACTAAGGGGACTTATAGTTGATCATGGAGGTTAATTGAAGAGGTGTTAAGAAAATCACTCAAGTCATTTTTTTATCTTTTTTTTCTATCAAATATATCTCAAGAGACTTAGTGTCACATTTATCACTTTCCAATTTAGACAATCATGTTCCTCATTGTTTGTCCAAGACTACCTGCAATGAATAATGTAACATAGGTACTTTCATGCATAACTATGATGATAATTGAGTATGAAGAGTTTTAAATAAGTATCTAAAAACCTTCTAAAATGATTTTCATCCATCCATCCCTGTTTGCACCTATAAAAATTTTCAAATCCTACAAAATATATTGAATTAGGCATGTCCATACAAGTGATGGTATGAAAAACTTAGATGGTGAGGAGATTAAGAGAGTTATATAGAGATCCAAAACACTTCAAGGCCATTTTAAACCTTCTATATGCATATCCTTTCATGTTTTCTCCATCGGGTTCAAGTAAGGGTTTTATGTCTCTTATCTTCTTAGTGATGATTCATAAAGGTTAGATGTTCAACCCCTGAATAATTCCACAATTTTTAAGTTCATGAACCTCATAAAATAACCATAAGTTATTTAGGAACCATGCACGCTATTTGTAAATATGTGAGCAAAATAAAATGGTCTCTCAAGCTCCTACTTGCATTCTAGGTACCCTTGAAAGAAGATTAGGCCAAAATGGCCAATTATATATTATTCTCTACAAAAATATGGTTATAATTAACTATCCACTCTCCCATAAATTCTCTCAAATGAATTTAAAGGATATCATGATGTTATGAGTGAAGCTAGACACCATTAGGGTTCACACCTAGTTCTAGGCCTAGTCTACATATAATGTGTATCTCAGCATGTGATCACTTCTAAGTGATCCCAATGGCTATGGCTGATTATATAAGATTGTTTAAATTCAATTAAAATGTACACCTCACATAAAATTCATCCAAGGATCTCACATTCATCCTTTTTACCATCCACATATTAGGTATATAGACTACATGATTCTAAAGTACCCCCTATTTGAGACAAAATAGAGGATACTTCCCTTATTAGTTTAGCTCAAATGAGACCATGATGATATTTTTTAAGTAACTAGTATATTATGTACCAATTTTCAAATCTTGGTAATACCTATAGATCCTTTGAATGTTTCAAACTCTTAATACTAGTTTCCTAAAATAGGGACTATGTGTAGGGGTTTTTGGTTGAGCCTAAAAACTCTGAATTATAACTATCTCGGTTCTTCCTTGATTTTAAGTATCACCTAAAAGCATTATGACATAATTCTAAGGATGAAATATATATTATCATATTCAACTTATGTATTTTTTTATCAACCAAACCTATGTTCTCCATTATCATGAGACAAGTCTGTGTGTGAGCTAAACTGTATATGTTTATTAGGTGCATCAAGGGATGGCTATATTTATTTATTAGTGTCTAAGCACTATGTTTCCATCATTTTAATTATTATTTAGGTTATTAAGGTCACCTCATAACTGTAATTAACTCATTTATGTCTTGTAACAATGCATCATTCCTTACCATCAACACAATAGATGTTACTTATAAGTTGTAAGTCCATTTGGTCTCAATTTCAATGTAGTTCATTGAATATCTTTAGTAGAAGCTTGGATGGTTTGAAATATCATTTATCATCACCTATCTTGACTAGCCACCCTATCTTGTGCTTAGATATGATCTCTAAGACTAAGATGTTAGCATGAAACAACTAGACTTACACAGTCCTCATAGATATTCACCAACATATGTTACATTATATGAGAAAAAACCTCATTCAGAGAAAATAAGGTAAGTTGTCTCATTTACAAATTTTCAATAGGATAAATATGAGTTTTATTTGAAGTGATCTTCTCAAACCTATTATGCCTTCCTATAGTCTTCAATCCTTAAAAAAAACATTCTCACTAGACTTAAAACCTCATAGTCTTCTTATGGCATACCATTAGGCCTATGAAATTTGATACTTACACATAAAAACCTATAGGTCTTCATTAGTTTTGACTTTGGTAAATAGTATCATAGTCTTGAGTGTTTATATTTCTTATTTGAGTTGGAATGAAATGTTATGAGTCTTGAAGGTAATGAAAAATAATCATATAGCTTTGAGATCCATACAACTTGGTTCTCTCACAAATCAATGACATTTCCAACTTCTGGGACACACATACTCAAGGTATACTTCTACCTGCTCATGACAATGGGAATGTAGGTCTATGTGACCTCAAACTAGATGCATGTATGATCAATTGAGGTTTAGAAAACACCTTTTAGTGTGAGTATTCATTTAAAGTAGATCTTCAAACCTCCACTACAACCTTTACCTTTAACCTATGAAAATAATGCCCTGTAGACAATCACTATGTTCA
The DNA here is from genome assembly GCA_037957365.1 of Torreya grandis. Taxonomy (NCBI): domain Eukaryota; kingdom Viridiplantae; phylum Streptophyta; class Pinopsida; order Cupressales; family Taxaceae; genus Torreya; species Torreya grandis. Next base: position 214,236 of record JARHVA010003025.1, read on the forward strand.
CTCTTCTAGTTCAATGAGATAGTCATGATAATCCTTTCATATCCACATGTGAGGAAATAGGTTATAAATAATATGAAAATAATGAAAATACTTTTTCAACCTACATATACCAATTGGTTTACATAAATTGATGCAAAAGATGAAAAAAAATGAGGTGTTGGGGTTGTGTAGGCATCTTGAAGGCACCAACAATATTAAATATTTTTCAATGAGAAAAAACTACCAAACCAACAAATATATCCATGGAAAGGAAGGACATAAAGTCTAATAACTTCACCCAAATTCATTTGGTCCAACTCCTCTCCTCCTATCCATACTAATAGTAAACCATTTGGCTTGTTTGACCTACCCAAGAGAACGATGAGAGAGAGGTTAGTTTTAGGTAGATTTGGACCTGTCAAATTCATCTAAGCTTGGAAGTGAATTATGGGGATCTAAATAAACTCTCCTAAAGCCTTCCCACATGCCAAATGAGCCACTTAGTCTATATAACTTGTTTAAAACTCCCTTTTATGTAGTGATATTCTTGTTTATATGTTAGACCTGTAACATGTCAGTTCTAAAACTATTCCATAACATTCAATGACATGCCATATATTATCCTAAGTATTTACATTTTTATTTTTTCTAAAATGTACATACAACTTCATTTAATGACAAAAATATGGAATAAAATAACATTTAGAAAAGAAGGACAAATGTGATATAGATGAAATAATACTATGTGACCTTATTAATGACCATGACATTATTATAGGACAATGGTGACCATTTTATAATTTAGAAGACCTTATGAAATCTCTTCACATGCATGGAATTTGACTAATTTTGACCAAGGGAAAAAATTAGTTAACAGGAATATAGAACCATAAGTTTTTAAAGTGTTAGAATGATGAATCATGGAATAAACATAACAATATAAACATCCATCAATTTGTATAATAATTGATTTATCCACTTATTATATAAATATAAATGAAATAGAAAAGGTGTAATTAGCTATAAAATTTACTAAGATAAGTGGTAGGCTAGAAAATGGTGTAAGAATAGTTCAAGGTGTCATCAATATGAAACAGGTCTCAAAAACCCTCTTGGACAATAGCGTGGTCCTCTAGTCAATAGTTCACTATTCTAATGTAATCTATGCTACACTAATGTCCATGTATAATAGAGATAGTGAATTCTTAGGTGGACCTTCACCTAGTTTTGAGGAGCCTATGCCTATGTGATTGAATGCTAGATCATTATCTGCTCCCTATTTTGAGTGATTTAAATGTGAAACCCTAAGCCTTCATATTTATTAGGTTATTTGAGGAGTACAAATATAAAGAGAGTGGAATTAGTAGGGTAGGATGGACATGACCTCAACACCTTGTATGCAATCAAAAATGCATCATGTCTATAAATCAATCTTAGTTCAGATAAAATAGAGCATACCTACACTTTCAATTGGGGATATATTTGTTAAGTAGGAATATGACAAATATGGGGATCTTATAGAATTTATTAGGGGATCACTTGTCACAATACACCATGTAGGGTAGGGTTCTAAAGCCTATAGTCTAACACAATCATGCAACAACCCTAAAAGAGTCCTAAGGTTTGATATTTCACTTAAGTTTAATAAACAAGAAAGTAAATCTAATCTAGTGCACACCAAAGCTTGTGGTACAAAGTGGGGGTTAAAAATGAAAAAAAAACTAAACTAAACTAAACATGCATATAAGATATATACTCACATCAATGTATACATAATCATAATACATGAGAAAAGAAGCAAAACTATATTATTTATCTACTTTTACAAAGGATAAATAAAGTTAGGAATACTTACCTTGAAGATGAACCCATCGAGCCTTAATCTTTCCCTTGGCCAAGGTGCCTCACAAGAGATTGTTGTGGTATGTAAGGATGAAAAAGACAAATCAACTCTAGGATACATAGCCTATCTATGCATTTAAAAGACTTATCCATAAGATAAGATCCGTATCTATAAATAAATTATGGGACCCTAATATTTATTCCTCAAGTAAAATGGTCAGTAAGTAGATGTTCATTCACACTTATTCTTCTTCACTTCTCTTCTTACAAATGGTTAGAAATGAACTTGTATATATAGGTAGATATTACCCTAAATCCTCCTAGAAACATTGGCTGTATAGGGTTGGCCATGGTTGAACCTATATATTTTTAGGGATAATTCACTAGGTCTAATCTAGGTTGGTTGAAAGAATAAAAAACCTACAAAGTGAAAAATACCCCTAAATTGTACAAGGTCGACCACGGTTGACCTAGTACAATTGACAGTCCAAAATAGAATTAAGGTAATAAAAGGAGGATGGAAAGAGGAAAATGATTGGAATGGGTAGGAATGAGAAAATTAAGCTTAGGTTTAATGGTTTTAGGAGACAAGTGTGTAGATGGAAGGTGGCAAAAGGGACAACAATCTTATGAAGCATCGATGGTCTGCCCACACCTTTCTTGGTGTACCCATTAAGGCATCCACTTAGAGAGATTGAGAATTGATAGGTTCCTAAAAGATACAAAGTGTCATTAATCAATAAAAGTTTGAAATTATTATGTGTATACATATGCCCCACTCAAAGCTCATCATGTGTCATGTAAGTACAACATGAGATGGTGCTTCAGGAAATAGAACATGATAACACAATGCTAATGCTAAGTAAAGTGAAGTAAGCAACAAATAAGATAAATGAAAGGATATAATTGAAAATTAAATACCTTTACTTACCTTAGTTTTGTAGATAAAGAAGTAGACTTGCAAGAGAAAGGTGAAGGCATCCAATGTGAGGAACACTAGGTGAACCTGTAGAAGTTAGCGCAAAAAATAGCCAAAAATTGAAATTTTTGGAAGATAGAAATATGATAATAGATAAGAATCTCTACGTCATCATGAATTCAATGCACTTTATAGTTTTGAAAATGGATGAATAAAAATAAAGATATAAACAAAATAAGAAATTTACAGGACAATAATTGAAGAATTTGAATTTTGAAAAGTGTTTTAAATAGGGGAAAAAATAAGTCATTTGTTATTTTGACTTATGAAAGAGAGAAAAAAGAGTTATATAGACCAAATGAGCTACGATGGTGAGGAGATGATAGGCTAGATAGGGAGAGGCTCTAGAGGCAGCAACATGTGCACTATAGGTATGCAACTATGAATCTCAAACTAGTTTTTGAAATTTGTAATGAATTTTTAGTAATTATGATTTTTAAGCATTTATAGATATTAGAATGAGAGAAAATTAGATTATAGGGGTAGAAAATAGAAAGATGGGAAATGGGTTTAGAGGAATTAAGAAGAAAGCAAAAAAATGCACTTTTTTAGGAAAATGCAAGGGGTCAGTAGGCAAAATGAACTGGGTTGACCCAGTCGACCCAGCCCAGTTGACCCAGTAGGCTAAAATTAAGTAGAATCCATAGTGTCGACCTAGTAGGTATGGGTTGACCCTGTATATTCTATAGGCTACCAACCTAATGTAGTTTTTGAACTATTTTTAAAGGTTTAAAATGATAATATAACACTAAGAAGGGGAAAATAAGAGGATTGAATAAGATTTTGGAGTTAACTAAGGCAAAAATAGGGAAATTTTGGTCAAACTACTTTGACCAAAGAACCAGAATAAGTACAAAAAGGTGTGCAAAAGGCTGAAATAGGGATAAAATGTCTTGAAATAACTAAAGGAGGGAAAGAGGGATCAAGTAGGCTATAAATAGGATAAAATTTAAAAAAATGAATACATTTAAAATTAATTAGGCTTGTTTTTTATTTAAAAATGTAAAAAGAATGTATTTTGACTATACATGACATGAAGGAATTGATGCATCCTTTGTTGTTTTTTGGTTGTAGAGATGATGGAGGTTATGGAGATTAGTGGATGTGGCCTGGTTACCAACATTATTAGAGACATTTTTAGATAGAGATAGGGCTATACTAGTATCCATAAGTCTAGGAGGCATAGATGACATGTGTAGGATCTTCATGAGTTTAGATCTATTAGTCATGTTACTAGATTATTGGGAATAAATAACTAACACATTCAAGTATGAGGTGGATAGGGATGTGATAGAGGTGGCCATCACACTAGAGGATGTCCATGCCATCCTCAGGTTACCCATAACATGAGCATTGATGACCATAAGGATACCAGACAACATATAGGAGAGGAGAGCCTTAGCCATGTGGGATATAGGCTCATAAATGATTTTAGGTGGATGGAGAGTTAGTATGAATGATATATATACATCATAAATTTTGGATATCTAGAAAGCTATGATAGGGCTTATGACATAGTGGGTGGTATGTCATAAGTTAGATGGTAAGGAACCACTATTCATGGTAGCCTTGAATAGGATGATGATAGAAGAGTGAGTTATATATGATTTAGGATCTATCATCTTGGTCTAGCTCATACATGATCTATATGAGATACTGGTCAGAGGGTAGAAGACCATGGGATTGATCATATTTCTGACAACTTAGATATATAATAGGTTTTCTATGTATCAACCAACTGGGTTACCCCATGTGATCGATCATAAGTTGCCTCGAGTATGGAGAAAGAGAGAGGACCAGGTAGTGTGGGATATGCCCCACATGCCAATGCTATAGTTAGTGAGATCTATAGACATAGTGTGGTAGCCATATGGAGACATAGTGACTACATGGTGAGCTAACACATAGTTGTACTAGAAATAATGAGGATAGAAGTGGTCAAACACTACACATGGTGGAGAGAGCCACATATGATGGCACACATACTAGGATAGATGGGCCTACCTCATCTAGTGACATTGATATTGATGCCTAAGTAGTGGGATCGACATATGAGGGATCTATAAGGGATGAGCAAACTAGGACTGTAGATAGTGAGATCAACACTCAGACCACATTATGAGTGGCCATGGATAGGTCAAACATGATAAGAAGCATAATAGGAGGATAGGGAGGTAGAGGTAGAGATACCAGATGTAACACTACCATTTCCATAGAAGGAGGAACTAAAACCACCAAGGGTATGATGATGACAAAGGTAGTAAGAGATAATAAAGATTGATGTCATCCCCAATGAGCTAGTAGAGGATCCATAAGAGGGACAGGTGATAGAGAGACCACTTAGGCATAAGCTGAGACAGATGTGAGCCATGACAAAAGGATTTGAGTTGAGGAGGTGGCTTATAAAGGAGGTACTAGGAGGCCACACAAATGGGGAGACTATGCTAGGCAATCATGCAGATGGTGAAACCATAGTATGTGAGACACAGATAGGTAAGACAAGATGGTTAAATTATTGCTTTAAGTTTTTATTTATAAGTAGAGATAGATATATATTTTTAGATATAACAATGATCTAATATCCATCTGGTGTTATTTTTCAGGAATAACTAAGGATGCATAGGATATATGGGGATCCTTGGTGAGGGGAGAACTCCATGACATCTTAGATGAGACTCTATAATCATATGACTTGACTACATTAGAGGAACCTACCATACCATCTACCCTATTTTAGGTGAGCTAATTTAGACTAGTTAGGGAGGTATTGATATAGATATAGGTGTAGAGAGAGAGGATGCATCCACTAGTAGAGATGGGTGTAGGTGAGATGTAGGCATGACAGACCTTGGTTGAGGAGAAAGCTATGCATCTAGCCATAGTGATGCAGATGATAGAGATCTAGGCCCACATGATGTAGTCATAGGTGTAGGTAGTGCACTTACAGGGATAGGTAGAGGGACTGAGATCTCAAATGACCCCTTACAATGTACTATTTAGAGGAGTCAGACCGAGGCCTTAATAGGTAACATGGCTAGGCCATGAGATAGATAGGATGGGACCCAGCCATAGGGTTGGAGCATTGTATATGGTTAAATTAGTTGTATCAAATTTATGATATATATATATATATATGGATCATTTTGGCATATTGTTGTTGGTTGTGTATGTTGTTATTATGGTTGTGGCTATGGATGCTTTGGATATATTTATTTTTATCACATGTATTTATATTTTATTGCATATGCTATAGGAAATATATGAGATGTGGTTTCTTTTCTAGCACTGTGAAAAACACATGCATGGTTAAAAAGAAACAGGCCAAAAGGACTTGGAAAAATTATAATCAATCAAGAAAATGTACTACAAACTATTTTCAATTGGGAAATGTGTAATAACAAGAAATGACTGAGTATAAAGAACCAAGAGATGGTAAAACAAGATGGTAAAAAGGGGTTTATTTTTAAACCAAAGTGAAAGATTTTTTCACCAAATTAAAACAAGTAAAATCATACTAATTCACGTTGGGAAGTATAAAAATAATGTAATAAAATGGAAGGTATGAAAAAGGGCATAAATGGTATAAAAACAAATGAATTAAGTCAATCAATTTTACTAAATCATGCTGGGAAGTATAAAAGAATAAAAAAATTGGCAAAATATTGGTATTAAATTGATCACACTAATTCAAGCTAGGAAATATGAAAAATTCAAGAAATGGTTGTATTCTTACTTGCACTTAAAAAATAAGAAAACAAAAGTGAAAGAGAAATGAAGTAAGCATAAAACACACTAAATCAATCTAGGAAGCATGTCAATGATGTGTAACTTCATAATCAACCACATCTTATCTCATATTTAACATATGTGATTTTGGATTGTGACTTGGGTATTGGAAATTTTTGTGAGGAATGTTAGGTCCTATCCACAGTCTTACACTACAAATCACAAAGAGAACACCACTAGGGTAGAATAGTTAGGAAAAATTAGGTAATCAAGGATGTGGGTAATAAGAAGGTAAAAGGTGGTAACTTGTGAGGATTTGCCTTCTATCATATCCTTAGCATGTGCTGAATTTAGACTTGAGATTATATTATTAATACCCAAGAGTCTTAATGAAATTAAAATAAGAGACATACATGCTAGAAACCTCATCAATCAATGCATGCTTAATTTAGATATCACTTATTTGGATGCTAATAAATAATGGAAGATCATCTGCATGAAGCATAATTTCATTGGGAATCATAGAATATATGGGAAATTTTAGGGAAAGAGAAGTGTATATATTTTTGTCAACATTAATAGACATCTCTTCACATTTTTTTACTATACTATCTTTGGATCTAGATAAAACTACCACCCATCCTACTAGGGGAAGATGAGGGACATTCATCTTGAATAATAGTTGCATAAGATGGTTTTTATGATGGGGAGATGTCCTTATAAACTCAAGTAATTTAATTTAAGATGGAATATTAGTGATCTCTACGATGGGATCCCACTCATCATAACCCATAAGAATGTTATTAGATATAGGTGTGTAATGACTAAGGAGGTCTTTGAAAGGAGGAGCTGAAGTGCATTGAAATTTTTGTTAGTAAGAAGAAGAATAAGGTTGAGAAAAAGGTTGTAAATCATGTTGTGATGATGAAGTAGTTGATTCAAGTTAACTTTGAAAATTGGAAGAAGTGTTAGTAGAAGCTTGATTATCATTAGTATTGGAAGATGATGGAAGAGTGGTATATATAAAATGGGAAGTGTTATCCAAGGGAGAATAATAAATTAGATTGTCAAAAGTAATAAGGTCATCTTGCCCAAACTCATTTAAATGAGTTGGAGAAAAAACTTGGATAGCATGATTTGTTTGAGATGAAGGAGGAGTGTAGATAGGTTGGGAATCAATGAAGGATACCACCCTTCACATATTACTCATGCTAACCACATTACATTCAAAATATGGTTCAACAAGACTTTATACATTATTGGTAGAAGCGGTGGGCTTGTCTTGGGTGTCTTGAATCAGTTGATGATTAGGGAGAGGGTCTTTGTAAATAGCTAAATGAGTGTTTGCCTAATTTAAGGCTTGAGTTTTGTCATGTGTTTTATAGTCCTTAAAATAAATTTCATAATCTTTTTGACACTTGTGAATGATATAATCATGATCACAATTAGGTTCAAGAAGAAATTCCATATCCAAATTATGAAGTTGTCTACAAGTCTCATGAGAATGACCCCAACTATCATGAAACCAACAAAACTTGTTAGGATCATACCAGGATTTCAAAAGATGAGTAGGGTCAAGCTCTTATAGAAGAGGCCTAGGTAGACACTTAAGTAATTCAGATGAGGATAGAGGTTTGTGAATGTTAATTTTATTTGGTCAAGAGAAATGACAATTAGTATAATGTTGAAAAGGAGGAGCTAGTTCTAAAGAAGGGGTAGGAATGTTAACTTGAACATTGTGAATGGTGTCATAAGAATATATAATAGCATCATTGTTAATATTAAGGTTTTTGTTCTTTAGTAATAAATGAGGACCCGTAAAGGTTGAGGTGGCTTGAATTGATACATTAGGAAATCTTGTCATTTATCTTGGTCAATAGCCTCCTCCAATGTATGTAGAGAGAGAGTGAAGACCTGATATTAAAGCTTAGGAAAGAGGAAATTAGTAAAGAGATGGAAAAGATTATCATTGACCATGTTATGTTCACATTTATTTGAAAAAGTCTTCCATATTTTAATAAAGGATTGAGCAGTTTCATTTTTGTTTTGTTTGTAATTTATGAAATGGGTCAAAGTGTTTTGGGGAAGATCAATAGTTTGGATTTATTAGACTAAAGTATTAACTAAATCCTCCAAACTAGTAATGGAATGTGTTCTAAGTTGATTATACCAATCCAAGGAATCACCTGTGAGAGTTTTTGAAAGGAGCTTGGTAGCAAAAAAGGTGTTTAATTTGACCCAATCCTTATAAATATTTCCAAATATCTTAATATGAAGGGTAGGATCAGTTGATCCATTATAATAAATTGTAGGTGTTATACCTCCTATGTCAATGTTATTAATTTGATTAATAAGAGGTTAATTTTGTAGATGCTTGATGGTTTTGTTTATTAAAAGAGGTTGAGCAATGAGATTACCTTGATAATATAGAAGAGGAAGAGGGGGAAAATTTTGGTTATGTGTGACCCAAGCCATTGGTTTCGGATGAGATTAAAGATTGAGAAGGTGGTTTTGCATTCTTATCATTTGAAATGTGTTATGAGCTTAAAATTTATTCATTTGATTGAGAGTTTGCATCAAAAGTTGATGTGTTTGATTAGCATTAGTAGAAGCATTAGAGTTAGTATTAGTGGCTTGGGTACCACTATTGGTGTTGATAAGAGCTTGAGAGGAATTATGAGAATGTGATGCATTAGTGGAAAAATATGCTTGTGTGGCAAAAGATGGACTAGTGAATGGTTGAGAGGAAGAAGCACCAGAATCATGATTGCTTTAGGTAGCAAACAAAGCCATAGTATATGGATTCAGGATAGTGGATCTTAAGAGAGGACCACTAGATGTAAAACCTACCATGTTAGTGGATATACTAGGCATGAAGGTGGAAGAAGTTAGAGAAGAGGTCATGGTATGAGAAGGAGTCATAATTGAAGGAAGAGACTGAGAATCAAAGAAAGTGGTACCCTAAAATCTAGTTGAAAATGTAGGAGTAGGAGAATGAGGATCTTCGACTTGACTACTAATCATAATATTTTAAATGGTAGAAGGATCCTTTCCTCGATGTTGAGTAAATTTAAAGATAAAGAAGATCATTTTGGGAGTATACTCTAACACAGGTTGGTTTTCTATGAGAAAAGAGGATTATGTTGTGAAGAGGTATTAGGAGGGGTCCCATAGTTCATTGTGCGAGTGGAAATATGAATGTTACTAGTATATAAGAGAGTATCCCTACTCTATCTATGGGAGACATGAGGATTGGTAAGATTAATCATGTCTATTGACTATAAATCGGTGTCATTATCAAGTAAAAAGTTCATGATTAAGGTAAATGAAGAGAGATGAGAAAGCAAAGAAACAAGAAGTGACTAAAATAGTACAGGGTCAATTGGGTCAGCCTAGCACAGAAATAGGGATTGAAAAATTATATAGGTTCAATCTAATATAGTGAACAAGAGATAAAAAAGGAGGTAAAAGGGGTTTTAGATAGTATAGGGTTGACTGGGTCGATCCTATATTGTGCATAGAAGCTAGAAAAAGGTACTGGGTTAATTGGGTTGACCTAGTACAATAGACAAGGAAGAAAATAAAGTTTGTAACAAGTTGTGAATTAAAACAAGACATTTTTTTTAGTTAATCTAGGAAAGTAAGAGTTGACGGGAAACAAAAAATTAATTGGATCAATGTTGGCCAATATAATTGAAGCACACATTATAAAACCTTGCACTAACACTGGATAATGCAAGTTTTTACACACATAATTTAGCAAAGAGCAATAAATAAACTTAAAAAGTAACGAGATAATTAATTGGTCAACCTAATATTTTTTATTAGATTTATTAATAAATTATTTTAAATGTGATGGGAAGTTGGTTGTAAGCAAGGAACTAGATAGAAATCTAAGGATGGTTTCAGGGAGCTTCAACTAAAAAGGACTGTAGTGGAAATCATATAGGCTTGGTATTGGGGCCTACCCCCTCACTTCACACACCAAAACAATAAGGGTGTCGATTGCTTAGCTATAATATACCATTAACCACACTTTATACTTGACTAGAGTATCAAGTTAGCTTCCCCCTTGGTGATGAAATCCAAGTAGGTTGGCCTTAGGTAGACAAATGTTGAAATGCTTATTTAGATTATGTGATTTAGATGTGTGTGCAAAAAACAAAAATGGTGAAACTAAATAGATAATTAAAAGCCCCCTAATTAAACTATGTAAACTATTTTAAGCATGCAAGCAACAAGAAAATAAAGGTGTGAATTAATTACTAACATATAGAGATTAATTCTAACTTGAAACAAGGCATAGTGTTGACATTATATGCTAAAAATATAGAATATGATCTATAAGGTCAAACCTATAATATAAAATCAAGGTCTTTAAATGAACAGGGTTGGCCAAGGTTGACCTAGTTATTTAGACAACACACAGAACATAAAACTAGGTTAACAGGGTCGATCTAATTGACTGTGTAGGGGCAATTTTGAAGACTGCAAATTATGAAAGGAAAGACAGTAAAAGAAAGAGATAGAGAGATAGAAAGGAACCTTAGTGGATTAGAGATTCTAAGAATGAATATTGATAATCAAGGACCTTGGAATATGGTTTTAAAATTTGTTAACAGGGTTGATTGGGTCGATCAAGCTTTGCAAAATCCTATTACTAAGTGCTTGGAATGTATAGGGTCAACTAGGTCGACCTAGTATCTAATTTTGGAAGCCTAAAAGTGTATAGAGTTGATTGGGTTAACCTATTAGTCTAAAATATAAGTTTGTAAACCTGTATTGGGTTATCTGAGTTGATGTAGTTGTCTATTCCTAAAAACTTATGCTTAGAGATTTGAACTGGGTCAACAAAGTCGATATTGTATGATAGATATATGATAAAAATAATGCCAAAAAAATGAAAGAAATTAAAATAAATCTTGAAAGGTTTAGTTTCACATCAGGTTCACTAGAATGTATGCAATTAGAAATACATCATGTTTAATAATCAATCCTAGCTTGGAGAAGATAGAGCATACCTACACTTCTGATTGGGGATAAATTTGTTAAACGAGAGCATGAACAATATGGGGATCTAATAGACATAATTATGGGATCACTTGTCATAGTACACCACATGAGTTAGGGTTCCAAATCCTACAGTCTAACATAATCATACAATAACCCTAAAAGAGTGCTAAGGTTTGATATTTCACTTAAGTCTAATAAACAAGAAAGTAAATCTAATCTAGTACCCACCAAATCTTGTGGCACAAAGTAAGGGTTAGAAACAAAATAAAAAACTAAACTAAACATGCATAGAAGACATATACTCACATCAACGTATATGAAATCATAATACATGGGAACATAAACACAGCTACATTATCTATCTACTTTTAAAAAGAAGAAATAAAGTTAGGAATACTTACCTTGAAGATGAACCTACCGAGCCTCAATCTCTCCCTTGGCCAAGATGTTTCATGAGAGATTGTTGTGATATGTAAGGATAATAAAGACAAATCATATTTAGGCTACATAACCTATTTATGTATCCAAAAGACTTCTCCATAAGATAAGATATGTATCTCCAAAGAAAGTATGGAACCCTAAGTTTTATTACTCAATTAGAATGGTTAATAATCAGATGTTCATTCTCAATTATTCTTCTTCACTTCTCTTCTTAAAAATGGTTGGAAATGAACTTGTATATATAGGTAGATCTTTCCCTAAATCCTCTTAGAAACATCAATTGTCTAGGGTCAACCATGGTCGACCCTGTATGTTTTTTAGGATAATTCACTAGGTTAGTCAAAAGGCTAACAAACCCAAAAAGTGAAAAATACCCCTAAACTATATAGGGTCGATCATGGTCAACCTAGTACAGCCAATAGTCCAAAAGGGAATTAAGGAAAGATGAGGAGGATGGAAAGAGGAAAATGACTAAAATGGTTAGGAATGAGAAGAATAAGCTTAAGGTTAATAGTTTTAGGAGAGAAATGTGTAGATGACAAGTGGAAAAAGGGACAACAATCTTATGAAGCACCAATGGTCTGGCCACCTCTTTCTCAATGTACACCTTAAGTCATGCACTCAGAGAGATTGAGACTTGATAGGTTCTTACAAGATACAAAGTGTTAGTAATCAATAAAAGTTTGAAAATATTATGTGTATACACACCCCATGTATTGAGTATTACCTACATACTAATACCTCAAAAGGGGATCAATCATGATGTAGTTCTCCCAAATCTAAGTGTTGGTACAAGTACAAGTGAATTATATTGAGTGTTAGTTTAAGTGATTTGAGTATGAATTGAAACTATAAATATGAGTAGTCTGAGTTCTAGGATACTATAGATGGGTGTATATAAAAGTAGGGTAGAATAGGGATCAATGACCTTGATTTGCACAATTATTTCCGAGTTTGCTTGTGAGTATTTGCATCTAATTTCCATCTAGGAAATAAATGAATGAAAGTGGTATATACAAAGCATGCTAGTGATTTTAAAGACATGAAATGGATCTAGGCAAACCTTAAGGTGCTTTGATAAACATAAAGATATTTATTGGGGGTGAAAAGAGCAAGGGGACATTAACATTTCCCCTTTGTCAATAACACAATGTGCTATATTCCAAAGGGATGTAATTATGCCCAGGTGGTAAGAATAGGTGAAATGGGTATCTAGGTGCCTAAGTTAAGGCTTAGTGCTACTTTTGTTATATATCTAGGAATGGGTTGGACTTACACAAAAGCTATAAAGTGATCAATAAATTCCCTAAGATATGTCTAGGGCTAAGCTAAGGATAAGGTGCTCTCAAGTGACACTCATTACACTAAAATGACATTCTAGATGACTAAAATATACTACAATGATAAGATCTCATTAAAAAAAGAAAAAATGAGGGAAGGGTAGGATGAAAAATAAGGTTTCAAATTTCAGCTGAGTAATCTTTTGTTTAAACAATACCTTCTGAGATATACTACAAAATTGACTATAATTAATCATAATTTATTATGTACTCAACTTTAAATTAATATAATACAAGATTCTAAGGACTAATCATGTATGAGTAAATTTTATAAAAACATATTTGCAATATAAATTGTTCACATGGATGAAAATTTCATATTCACCCATAACAATTTTATAAAGATCAAAATAGCTACAAAAAATAGCAATAACATATCTATGAATAACATAAGAGATAAGAGATTAATTAACTAAAATAATTAAAATAACATAATTACATAATCTAACCTACTTATAATAACTAAATAAAATTTTATTAAATGATTACTTAAATATCAAAAATTACATAAAATCAATCTAAATTTTTGAGAAAGTCAAAAGGTGAAAAAATTTGATAAAACATCCATGAAGACTTTGCAAGCTTGCAAATTGTATTTCAAATATTTTTAAATAATATGGGTTCAATTTAAATTATTATTAATGAAAACAAGTGGACCAAATCCACTAATGCATAGCTCACATGAAAAGTTAAATATAGTTCTAATTTATACCTATTATAAAAATAAACTAAATAAATTAATACATGCATTGAATTTTCATCTAAATTGCATGCTTTATTTATTAAAATAACTAATATCCACATTTAACTAACTTTAGTTGACTATTTCTTCCAATTTTAGATGAGCTTGGATAATATTTTATTAAATAAATATTTATAGATTTAAATAATATCATTATTTTTAAATAATATTATCTAGGTTGAATCCAGAATTAGGGGTTGAGGTGTGCAACAAATGACACATGGGAGAGGGAATATGTGAAATAGGTGGATCAATCAAGATAAATTTACATAATAGGTGGATCATGAGAATAGGGTTGAGAAAGGTAAGTCTGTGGATTTCGGTCATGGTTTTCATGGGTGAAAGGTAGAGCTAAAATAAGTGAAGGCAGAGATTAGGGTGATAGAGGACTGGCTAGAGTTTGAAACTAGTTCAAGTCAAGAAGATGAAGCTTTTTCTGGTAAGGGATAGGCATAAAATTATTAGGAAAAAATCTTCCCTCCACTCTCAGTGGTGACAGTTCAGAAAGAGGTGGTTGGAGTCGATAAATTATCTTTTGGGAAGTGAGTGTTTAGTAAAGATCTAGGGGAGTCTTCAAAATCCAATCAGAATGAATCTAACAAGGGCATGTCATTGAAAGGACTGATGATTGGGGAAGATGTTAAATTTATTTTTGAATTATAGGATTTCTCAACTAATTTTCAAGTTCTGTTAGACCATGCCTTAATTATTAAAAGTATTAGTAAATGGAAAATAATTGGAGAAGTGGAAGCCTAGGTGTGTAAGAATTGGGGGAGTGAAACCAAGGTTAGTTTATCATTTTGAAAAATAAAAAAATGTATTTAAATTTTGACCAAAAAGGTGGTTTTTTGGGTTTTGAACCCTGAACCTATTTCTTACAAGTGTTTTACAAAACATGCATAACTAACTCCTCTATAATTGATTGAATATGCATATAAAAGCTATAAAGAGGACTTTTTGGAGGTGGATGGGGATGAGGAGGAAAATTTAGATGACCTATTTTGTACTATATGAGGGTCACCTTAACTCTTTGGATAATAACAACATTGACTTCCTTAGAGGGAAAGTGGCTATTACCACTTTGAGGAAAGATGGAAGGAAGAATAGAAAAATCCATAGTAGGAGAGTGGTTAAGGGTTTTTAATTGGTTCTCCATTTTTAATATACAAAATACTAATAAATTAATCAAGACAAACACAAACCCTATTACTAATAGGAAAACAAACGTAGTAGTGCCTTGATAAGGGTTAAATAAATAATTGACCACTCCAAGAAAACCGTCAGAAACTATTTGAAATAGAAATAGGTTTGTGATAAAAAATAGTAGATAGATGAAACCCGTAAATTATTTTGAAAATAGGTTCACACTTCATCTTCCAAGCTAAATTTACTAAAAAATATTAAATTGTAAATTCAAAAAAACACAAATATTTTGGTGAATAAAAATAGGTTTTATCCAATCAATAACACTAGAAAAACTTTCGAGTGTTTGAAAAATAGTGTGGTTTTGAGTCAAATATTAGCCAATTAATGAATAACCATAATAAATTAAGCCCTAATATGTGAGTAGGTGTGAAAACCATGATAAAAAGAGGAGATCATAATATTTGCACTTATGAAGAAGGAGAAATTAAGAATCAGGACTAAACATAAAACACTAAAGATGATATTTAAAAAACCTAGAGATAAGGATGAAACCCTAAGGTAGAACTAGGTTTTGACACAATATGATTAGTGTACAATTTGAATTATATATTTTACCCTAATTTAGATTAATGTCCTAAATAAGATAAAAACTAGTAAAAAAAATCAAATATTAAGATATGACATTTAGGCATACATTTGAATGTAAAATACTAAAACCAATTACAAGACAAGTGGCATATGATAAATATAGTAAGTATAAAAAAGGGATGATTACTTAAATTTTTTTGTTGAATATTTTGTTTTGAATACATTTTGATAATGGAAGACAAACTAAAGTAGGCATGTGATTCATATAGTTTAAGAAATATGTTTTGTATATGTAGGGTCAGTTATACTAGGTCTGGTTCAATCTCTACTATTGATACCAACTTATGTAGAAATGAGGTAATGTGATTGTATGATCACCTTCATCTACCTATGAAAGATATGTATGTGTGATGTTAAACCCTTATGATGCATGAAACTATATAAATTAGCCTCTTCCACCTTGAAACCCTACGTGTGCTTATGATAGATATAAACTTGAAAAAATGGGAAAGTGTAACGGATTGAGCTAACCCAAATCACCCCCATTTGATGATTAAATTTTGCCTACATATCTGACACTCCAAGGAGGGAAATCAAGACACATTTAGTTCTCTCATGTAGAGTGATTATGTAATTATGCTCCTTCATTATATTTATGCAATTTCATTTTTAAATTGAACAACTTATTTAACCTAGATTTGTGTTTTCACATGAAGTTCTTATTTATCATCAATATATATATTTTCATCAAAATAAAATTCATAAATAATTTACTAAATATACTCAACATCTAACACAACATAAGATAGAGCCATGTTTTTATACACATATCATGAATCTCTTATTGATAAATGTGAATGTGATGATGTACATACTGGATAAAATATTCTACCACATATTCAGGGACCTCTTCTACCATAAATTTTAGATTCCCCTTACATTTATTCAAGACTTGAAATACGTACTTTGTTTGGATCATGAGTTCTTGACCCTTATTTTAAAGTTTTTGTCTAGTAATCCATTTTAATTTCATAGTATTCATTTCATATATATTTTTTTCTATTAAACAATAAATATCTATACAATTTATAATTTTATGATCTCCATCCCCATCCCATCTACCAAAGTGGATACTTTTGAACCTATCTTGTTATAAGTCGATGGTCTTAATGAATCTGACTATCCAAGAGTATCTTTTAGGATGCATATGTTGTTAAGTAAAAGTAGAGGAATGTGAAAGATTTTTAGAAGAATGAGTTTAAGCATCATTATACTAACAAATAAATATAATCAATCACATCGATGGTAGTGCCTTGATCATAGAAGTTGAGGGAGACTATGAACCTAGTGAGCCTTCATTATTTATGTTGAGAAACACTTCCATGAGTAGTTATGTGAACATCAAATAAGGCATCCCATATTGGTGATCAATATCACCTTTTATATGCATCATTATTTTCTTATTCTACATCAATTAGTTGAGGAAGTATTACTAGTTTGTCCTTCCACCTTCTAATGTTCTTAAATTTATTAATTACTTCTTGGTCACAAAAGGTTAGTACAGTGAAATTATCTCATCATGAGGATCATAATTATATTATAAGATAATAATATGGATTTGATACTTAATATAATCTCCTAGTCTTCCAAATGGGTCTCATTAATTATGAGTTTCATTTTATAACTTAAAATATTGAATTGGTTGAGATTGTATACACTTGATAATTCTCATCTTTATCACTCTATTAACAGTGTATCTTGTAGTGTCTTGTCAATATATAAATATCCTTAAGTGCATGTATAATGAGTTCATCAATAATTATTTGAGTAATGACTACTTATCCACAAGATATATTTTTCATACCATAACCATAGTGCACTAAGTTACACCATAATTCACACAACAAGAATAGGAAGATGAAAGAAATATCCCAAATTTATATTTACACTAAGTGTGTCTATTTAATCCTTCATAAAAAATACATTAGAGACAATATATTATATATGGAATTCAAATAATTGGATAATATATCTCATTAGTCACAAGAATATGTGATTTATTAGCCTACAAAATTGTAGCTTATTATAGGATGGAATTGTTATCAATTTGTTAGATTATTTAAGCCTATAATAACTAAGTTGCCTATGATTTAGGAATCCTAAATTATGATTAAAAATGTGAAATTTAAAATATTTCATGAACACCTCCCCCCCACACCCAACTTAAGCATAATTTATGGAGGTTTAAAGTAAATAATGCATGAGGCTTAGAATCCTATGAAAATAGATCTTGAAAACTATGCTTGATAAGGTACCCATGTACAATGAAGTGTAACTTGAATAAATGCATCACCACAAGGCTTATCAAAAAACCAATAAAACAAAAAAAGTGCATGGAGGAGCCAAGATGAAATATAATACATGAACACAATGCTAAAAAATATGCTTGGATGGAGTGAAGTCCATTACAAAAAATCCAGGTGGACTAAAAGTCACTAAATATGAACTAGACTTAATGTCACTAAAGATGTGAAAATAAATGATGGTGAAGAACTTCAATGCTACATGAGTGGTCCAAATCCACTAAAAAATCATAAAGAAATAAAATTACACTATATGCACTAAAATAGATCCATACTACATGGAAATTTTTAATTTGTTGAATGAGGTGTCAATATTATAATAGAGTTCAAACAAATTTCACCAAATAAATGTAATAAACTACTTAAAGTAGATGTTGGTAAGTACTAAGGGGTTATAAAGGAACACAACACCTAAATAAGTAGTATGTGCATGCATTCCCCACATGTTTTTGACTGGTAGCGTGATTTAAAAATCTATATGAGTAGAGGAATCCTGCTACTCAAACACCAAAGAAGAAAATCTAACACTATATGCACCATAATAGATCCTTATGAAAATGAGACTATTAGACTATTAAAGATACAAATAAAATATATCTTAAGAAAGAAGATGTCCATGATGGTGATGGGAGAGTTAAGTAATTGAAATAGCGAAAAATATGTGTATAATAGAGTACCCACACATGAAGGTAGATGAGGCTAAAATAATAAACCACCCATATCACTTTATAAATTAATGCCCCATAATGAAACCCAAATAAACCATTAAATGAGGATAAATTGACATTGTATTCTCTAGAATAGATCTTTATAGAAAGGAGAATGTTAATTTTTCAATTACAGTCATCATTAATATGAGAGTTTTTCCTAATATAATTGCCAAAAAATGAGCTAAATTTAATAAAAATAAGCATTAAAAGGTAGAGGGAGAAGCGTGTGGACTAAGAAGCTGAATAGTGGAGGAACCACATTGGTAAAATCATCCCAAATGATGTTGATGACACTATCACAAATGATAAAAAAATCCATCCCAAATGAATATGAATGTTAGAATATTTAGCTTGCATATGATTAAGTGAAAAAGTACATAAAAGGTTCATGCAAGAAAACATCTAAATTATGTCATGTTGATCATGCATTATTGAATAAACACCAAGACTCTCATGCTCAAGTGAAGATGAAATATAAATTGTGTTTCTAAAAATATTAAAAAAGAGACGAGTGAAAAAAAATTGGAGTTGAGCTAACATCCAAATAACCCAATGAAGATTAAAAAATTTATTGGTAGAAAATGTTGTGATAAACAATCTAGTAAACAATCT
Organism: Torreya grandis; assembly: GCA_037957365.1. NCBI lineage: Eukaryota > Viridiplantae > Streptophyta > Pinopsida > Cupressales > Taxaceae > Torreya > Torreya grandis. The sequence continues at coordinate 233,717 of JARHVA010003025.1, forward strand.
ATTTAGGATAAACTATGCCTTGTGAATGTTTTCAAATACCTTCACCAAGGTGACATGTGGAACTAAGAATGCAAGAACTAAAGGTAGTTGTATGATTCTTAAAATATCCAAGCACATATGCAAGTGGATATGAAGTGGGGTGTGTAGGGGTTGAAACAACTAGAATAATAGATATAGTAGATGACTCAGGGTCTGGTAGGTCATAGTCTAAAAGTGCATCAAGTGGATGTGTATTAGATTCAAGAACATGTAGTGAATCACAAGATGGACTATGCATTAATGAATGATTAACATCTAATGTTTTAGGATATAGTTTTTTTTTTAAGTGAGAATTTGAGGGAGTCCTTTGTGGGAATGAGGGAAAAGAGAATAGAGTTTTTCTTCTTAATTTTCCCATTATCTTCTACATAATTAATCATATCCTCTTGAAGTGAAAATTTTTTAGAGAAGAACATATCAATTTATCACTGCATGTTATTATTGGATTTTATGAGAGTGTGAAGGTCATAACAAAAGCCATTACAATAAGGAAAAAAAGACCTTGAATGTACCTTAAACGAAAACACTATTAACAAGATGGAATCCCCCAAAATTAATTATAATGATGTATCTTTGTAAAATGTGTCAGTCTAATTGGCACAAAAAATATGATGAAATAGGCATTTCCAAAATCTATAGGCTACACCAAAAGATGCAAAAAGTGATTCCCTAGTAGAAATAAGGTGGTACTTTCTACATAGTATATCTACAACATTTTAATAGTTAAAAATGGGAAATTTTGATTACAAGTACAAATTAGAGACATAATAAAACAAATGCGATGGCACAACTATGAAGATCATGAAAAATCATGCACTTTAAATAAAATTTTGCTTCGATATGAGTTACCTATCATAATATATGACCTTTAAAAGGTATAAAAAGTTATGTCTATGAAGGGAATTCTATAAGAAACTATTTTTTTTTACAAAAAATTATTGATCAAATGGAAAAAACAATTACAAAACTACATAGAGTACATAAAAATAGGCATATTTTAGAATAAAATCACCTCCTTAGGCTTTCAAATAAGTAAAAATTGAATTTTCAAAGTTTTATTTTCAACTAACACATTAAAATGGTGTAAGTAGAAAAATAAACTTTGAGAAAAAAAGCATTTAGGGGACTCTAACCCTTGACCCTTTTACTTGAAAAGTTTTTGATGAAATCTTCTTTACCATTCCACCATGGTATAACACTTACCATATAAGTGAACAAAAGGTTATTGTTTTTTAAATGAAAAAATGTTAGGCCATCGGTGGAGTGTGTGGCCACATGGGAAAGGTAGTTGATGCTAAATAGAGTTGCAATGACATGTAATTTCAAGAAAATGGCCACAAGATTAGGCCATGTGGGGTCAATGACAAACTTAAAGCTAATGTTACTCTAATGTCCATACCAACTTAAATGCCAACATTGATGCCAATGTTTATTCCCATTACTAAGGTCAATACAAATTTCTATGCCATATTTAATGTGAATTTCAATGGACATGAAAATAACATCACTAATGCCAAGGTCAAGCCATAACAATGTATGACTTGATGACAACACAAGTAAGGATAAAATAAAGGACTTATGAGTGGGTAATATGCCATTTGGGTGACTAAATGACCCTTTAAAAAGGATATTTTTTTCAAAGTTAGAAATAATAGGAAACCCAATATTTTTACCCTAGTTGTATGGATCCATATGACTTATTTTGGGGATAGGAGAACCCCCCCCCCCCCTCCCCCAAAATGTGGGTTTTCATAAATGTCTATTTTGGCTCAATTTATAGTGTTAATATGGGTTTTTTGGTATTTGAGACTCAACAGGGATATCCATTTGTTCCCAAAATGCATATATAACATTTCCATATGATTCACAAAAAAATTCCTTTCCTAATTTTACAAAGGAACACATATTCATAATGAAGAAGAGGGAATTCACAAAGTAATTATTTAAATAATATGTCTCTAATACCAAATTGGAGTAATGAATACTCAACCACAAGATATAACATATAGACTATAACCATAATGCACTAAGCCAAACCATAATGCACACAACAAGAAGAGGATGAAATAAATATCCCAAACATATATTACACTAAAAAAGTATATATACTGAATCCTTAATTACAAATATGTGAAAGATAGGGTATTATATAGGAAAGTCAACTACTTGCACAATATCTCCTATTATTCATAATAATAGGCAATTTGTTAGACTGTGCAATTTTAGCTTATTATAGGATGACATTGTTGCTAATTTATTAGATTTTTAAATCTTTTAATAGATAAAGGTTAAATTCAAGACACATAGGATTTATGAGTAAATAATTCATGCTTAAAAACACGTAATTTATAATATTTACCAATAGGAATGGGGTGGGATAAACTTATGGTACTTTGTGAGAGATGTTTGAATACTATTCTATCATAATTTCAATAGTATCAATCTGACCTCCTTTGACCATCTTTCCATCTTACCTTTCTATATAATTTTCATCCATTTTTTATAGCCACCTTAATACCATATGATAGATACAATTCCAAAATCAAATTGTATGACAATGACACGATGGTTAAATCCCTCCCAAAATTAGTCAGCATGTTTTAGAAGTGGCTATGTAGATATTTATGGCTTAAAAATTTATGAAATTGTTCATCAATATATGATACATAAAAAAATCTCTTTGATATGTAAATATATTCGTGTAAATGCCAAAATTCATTCTTATTAACTTGAGCTCAAATCTACACTAACAAGACATAATAAGTTAGTGTTTTGGTTGAGGAGTTTACTTCAATCAACCCTTATTTTCCATTAAAATAGGTGTACAATTTAGAACTTAGAATTCATGGATGTTTAAAACCAAAATTTTTGTATGCCTATTTACCACCCTTATTCCTATGATACATTGATTCACAAATAAAAACATATGTTATTTCACTAATGTAATATTTTATTTTAGTACAAGTATGCAACAACCAGTCTTCAGAAGATAGAGATTGGAATGAGAGTATGATATGTGAGCTCCTTGATAAGACTTGATAACATGTGTGATGTGTAAAATGGCTTAGGATATTTATTAATATGTAAGCATTTTATCAATTTTTACAAAATAAAATTTATTTTACCTAATAAAATAAACTGATGCATAACATTAGAATGCTAAAGATATGTAATAAATGACACAAACTAATTTTATACTTACTACATTTGGAAATATGATAAATGGGGAATGAAAAAGAGATACAACTTATCTATAAATTTAATAATGTAGGGCTAAGACATAAACTATGAAACTGACTAGGAAGCTATATGATGATGCTATGAGTCTTGAACATTATTTCACTTGCTCTCTAGACAACGCTACTAGAATCAAATAAAGTCATTGTAAACTGGTGTCCTCAGGGAATGCCAACATCTTGTACAGTTTTATAATTCACAACTACTATGATAGGTTCAGTTCACCTATGTATTCTATTTTACTGTGTGGGAACTCTCAATTTGTTTCGAAAACCACTTTGTGTAGTCTTATTCACTTGTAGCCTTAGATCAGTAGACCGCGAATGAAAAAATATATAAAATATAAAAATATGTTATTAATTAAAGTTTTTATAGACCTCAACACACCCTATGTTGAGTGTTACCTATATACCAATACTTTGAAGAGGGATAAAATTCCATGTAGTTATCCCATGTTATAGTGGTGTGTGTGAAAGACTAGAGTAATTCTAGATACTTGTGCAATTTT